>RJWH01003200.1:0-169785 GCA_004363575.1 Solenodon paradoxus | reverse complement strand
CCATTCTCAAAATACGTTCAGCAGAAGGAAGGAAAAAAGCCTTTTCCACATGTGCTTCCCATATTATGGCAGTTACAGTTTTCTATGGGACTCTGTTATTCATGTATGTACAGCCTCAAAGTAACCATTCACTAGATACTGATAAAATGTCTTCTGTGTTTTACACACTGGTGATCCCCATGCTGAACCCCATGATCTATAGCCTGAGGAATAAGGATGTGAAGGATGCCTTTAAAAAATTCATGTTGTTCTTTTGATGAATGTAATTTTACAACATTAAAAGTAATTGAAGAGATGACTAAGATGGAGTTTCATTGTTTCAGTAAAAGTAAAGATTCAATGACTGAGTTACTGGTTAACAGGTAAACATGGGACTTAAAAGAATTTAGTTATTTGGAAACAGTGGCTTAAAATCAAATGTTTCTGAGTTAAGAGGTTATCCTTAAGGAAATAATTAATCTCTTTTTTTGCCAAGAAGTGTGCACATAGATTAAAAAAACTGTTTCCAGAAATCAGAGACAGGAAATAAATTAGCATTTTAAAACCATATCAAAATAAGGACCAAAGAAGTCCATCGTTTTTTTCTCCACACCCATTTTTCTTCTTGGGTATGTTTGGGTATAGTAGATTATTGAAGCCTATAGAACTTTAAATGAGGAAGTTCAAAAACCTATTTTACAGATAAATTAGCAAAATTAAACTGGCAAGTACATTTGCAGTTCAACTCCCTAATATTTTCTCATATCACTTTAATGAAAATTATACTGTACTAATGAATTTGCATTCTGAATTTAATGAACATGTGACTTTATCATTATTCAATGTAATTACACAACATTTTATGAATGACAGCGTGCTCTCTAATAATATGCTTTCTGACAGTGTACTATATGACTAATAAGCTTAGTAGATTCTGTGTATTTTTCCTCTCCTAATTCAAAGCATCTTTAGTGTATATAATGAATACACTGACTTGTGATATTATTATTTATTTGATAGGCCCTGTTTGTGAAAATTCTTTATATCATTAAAGGAAAGTTCTCATGTAATTTTTTCTCTGCACTCTGATATATTTTCAAACTTTGAATATTTAGAGGTGCTGTGAACAGACTTTAAGCTCATATTTTATTTGATCAGAATTGTGATAAACATATGATATTAGTGTAATGAATTACTATTTACACAGTGCATGTAACAATGTTGGACATTGAAAGTGAAGAACAATAATTCTTATAAGAAGTTAATTTACTAAAAATTTTTTGTACCTCTAAGCAATCCATGTATCTGGGACAAGAACTATAACCCATAAATCCTTGATTTTGTTTTGACTCTCAAATCAAGGGAGAATTAAAACACTCAATTTTAATGCTAAATTATAGAAAGTTTTTTTATTTCATTTTCATACACTAAAATGCTAGCAATACAGATTTATTTCAAAAGATTTTCTTTTCTGAATATCTTTAATCCTCAAAAGTTTCTTCATAAAAGCATTGAAGAACTTCCCAATCCTGTCTGTTTTATATTTTTTCTCCCGTTGTTCAAGATACTTAGGTTTTGACAACTACTTTTACTGACCTTTAAAATATTGCCATCATAAAAAATACAGACTGTTAGATGAATTATGATACAATTTGAGTTTTGCATATCTGTCAAAATGTAGACACCACTATTATCATTGTACAAGGGAAAATGTAGCATGTAAAACACAGTATTAGGGATATAAAGGTAGAGTGCCAGTGTTAATTGGGTAAATAGAAGACAACAAAGAACTGAGAATAGAGGTTTAATTCATGGAAATATTATGGAAGTATATGCCCTAAGATATATGAATTCATACCCTAAACATTTCCTGATTAATGACTGGATTACATTAACAATAAAGGTAGCAAAGAATCATAAACCAACATAACAGACAAGAATCACTTTCTCCCAAAATCTTAACAGTTTTTAATGTTCCATAAAAACTAACAGGGTTAACTGTGTTCTACTTAGGATGATAAAGACCAGCTTTAAAGACCTTGAGCTACAATGATATTAAAGTTATGATCCATGAAAATTTAAAGTCAAAACAATTTCTTGATGACTCAGATTTTATTTCAATATGTGAAACATGAAGAGCACAATACAACTTGTACCTCAAAAGTTTTGAGACAAATAATCCATATCTAGTTTTTGAACTAATTTACTTGGAAATCATTAAATAACTAGTAAAAATTATAAACATTAATATGTGACTTTCATAAATTTTGTAAAATACATTATTTAAGGCATGGTGCTAGCAGTTTATAGACACTGTTTAGCTGCATAATCATAACAACCTTTTGCATTCATTTTAACAAAAACCCACCATTTGCAGTTTAATGACATATTTATTATTTATTTAGTTTGCATTGCTGTGTGTATTTAAGGATATTGAGATCACATTTAAATGTGTGTATTTCATACCACACCCACCACAAGAATTCTGGTGTCCTTTACCACTAACTTGATCCATCTTTTCTTCCCTCTCCACTTTATCCAGTCTTGCATACTATGAATCTTGTTGAATTTTGTTGAGATTTGTCTGATCCTTAGGGTTTTTTTGTTTATATTCTTATTTTTGTTTCCTTTTTATATTACAAATACTACCAAAACTATCCTGTACTTCTTTTTATTTCTAGATTACTTCACTTAAAATGATGTCCTCCAGTTCCATGCAGGTTGTTGGAAAGGGCACTACCTCAACTGATTTTTGTTGTTGTTGTTTTTGTTTTTGTTTTAGCTGTATAGAATTCCATTGAGTATGTAGAAAACAGCTTTTTTCTCCAGTCACCTGTTGATGGACATTTAGGTTACTTTCATGTCTTGACTATTGTAACTTAATGCTGCAATGAACATAAGGCTACAGATATTTTTTTTTTTTCTAATTAGTATTCCTAGGTATATGTAGAATTGATGGATCAAATAGGAGTCCCTATTTTTTTTTTTTTTTTTGCAGAATCTCCATACTGTTTTCCAAAGTGGTTGCACTAATTTACATTCACACCAACATTTAAGGGAGTTTTATTTTGCTCATAACCTCTCCAAAACTTGTTGTTCTCACTGGTGTGAGGTGATAGCATATTATGGTTTTTATTTGAATTTCTCTGTCGATGAGTGCTGAAGAGCTTTTTCTCATGTATATGCAGTTCCTCTGTCTGTCTTCTTTAGGCAGGTGCCTATTCAGCTCTTCTGCCTGTTTTTGAGTGAGTGGTTTGCTTTTTGTTGTTCAGGTGTTTGTGTTTTAGACATTTCAAAGGTTAAGCTCTTTTCTTATGTATGCTGTGCAAGAAACTTCCATTCATTGGTTACCTTTTTCTTTTAGTGGTGGTTTCTTTTGCTGTACAGAATTTTGTTTTGTTGTTCGGATTATAAATCTGAGATAGTCCCGGTTCCTTATTTTAAATATTATTTTGCCCTATGTGTTCCTTCTCCAAAGACATCTTTGAGATTGATGTCATGAAGTGTTTTCCTACTTTTTCCTCCATATAGTATATATTTTGAGGTCTTCTATGCTTGTTTTTATCCATTGTGAGTTAATCTTTGTGTATCATGCTAATGACTAATCTAGTTTCTTTTTTTCTCTTCTGCTTTTTTTTGCAAGTTTCTGTCTAGCTTTCCTGGCACCTTGTGTTGAATAGATTTTCCTTCCTTCATTGCATGCTCTTGCCTCCCTTTGTCATAGATTAACTACCCATATATATTTGGTCTTATTTCCTGGCTCTAAATTTTTATTCTACTGGTATGTTTTTGTCTGAACACCATAGTGTTTTGACAATGATTGCTCTGTATTATAGTTTGAAGTCAGAAAGTATGAATTCTTTGCTGTTCATATTTATTTCAGATGACATATTTGACTGAGAACTTTGCTTCCATACAAACTTCACTATTGTTTGTTCAGTTCCCTTGAGTAATGTCCCTGGAATTTTGATGGGAATTGTATTAAATCTATATACTGCTTTGGGTAGGATGGCATATCAATTTTGTTTTTCAAAGAATCGGCTCTTGATTCCATTGATATTTTGGATGGTCGTTTTGTGCTCAGTTTCATTTATTTTTGCTATACATTTTATTAATATTCTTTTATGAATTTTTTTTCTGATCTTTCCTTTCTAGTTCTCTTTGTTTTCATTTTATCTGCTCATTTTACCTATTCTATTACTCCTTAAACTTTCTTGAAAGGCAGTCTTGGTGGTGGAAAAATCCATTAACATTTTTCAAATATTGAAGATCTTTGTTTTTCCATCATATTTGAATGATAATTTTTCAGGATATTCTTGACTGGAAATTTATCTCTCTTGGTATCTTGACTATTCCCTTCCAGTCTCTTTTGGTATGTAGGGTTTTACTGAAAAGTCAAATGTTTGCTTGATGGGGTTACCTTCATAGTTTATGATTCTCTTTTCTTTAGGAATCTTTAATAAATATTCTTTATGTTTTTTTTTTTACTAATTTTAATATGATATGTCTGAGTAGATCGTTTTACATTTAGAAATTTTGTTGTTCTATTGACTTTTTGAGCCTCTATGGTTACTTTTTGTGCCAGGTGTGGGAAGTTCTCTGCTATTGATTCTTTAAATAAACTTTCTGCTCCTTTCTTCCTCTCTTCCTCTTGGAATACTTTTCATTTTTATTATTGTTCTTCTCAAGGAATCTGGTATGTTTCTCAGGGTATCATCATTTTTCCTCAATTTATCTCTCTCTCCTCTTCCTTCAGAGTCTTTTCTGTGATCTTGTTTTCAGTTTCTGAGATGCATCCTTTTGTGAGATTGAGTCTCTGTAAGGAACTTCCCTGTTTATCTTCAATTAATTTTATTTTTTTAACTCTAGCATTTCTTTCAGGGCTTTCTTTATAGCCTCAGTTGCATGGTGAACTAGTCCTTTTGGTCTGTCACTTTCCTGAGTTCTTTCACTTGTCTTTGAGTTTGATTGTGCCTCCTGCATCTTGTTCAATATTTTATAGCTATTATTTGAAATTATATATCTGTTGGATTGTCCTACACAGTGTCAATGTGTTTCTTCTCTGTGGAGCTATTGGCATCTTCCTCTCTTTGTACAAATCAGATCTTGTTTGGGCAGGGAGGTTAGATTTTGGCATCACTTTCTTGCATTTAGTAATGTCTGTTTCTTTTGTTCTTTTTATTTCTTCCTAGGGGGGCGACTATGATGCTGCCCCCATGGGGTCCTTCCAGGTAATTAGAGGAAAAAAATGACATGTCCAAGGTTGATCTAAGACATGTGCACAATACATGAGACTAGCACATAACTACCAAACTATTTATGTGACCAGAGGTCAGTGATTCAGACAGAGGCATTGAGATGCATCTACAGTTGAAAGCAGGCCTCTTTGTATTGATAAACAAAGAACTATATAAAATATAGAGTTTTGTTTTCCATAGTCTTCTATAAAATATTCGTTATCATATTTTATCATATGTGTGATACAAAAACACTAATCCACATAAATTTATGCACCTCCATGTTTATTGCAGTCCCATTCACAATAGCCAAGAACTGGAAATTACCTAACAGCCCAACATCACAAAAATGGATAAAGAAGATGTGCTATAATGGAAAGCTATACAACCCTTTTAAAAAAATGAAATCCTGTCATTTGAATCAACATGGATGGACTTAGAGGGGATTATGCTAAGTGAAATATTACAA
This sequence comes from Solenodon paradoxus, assembly GCA_004363575.1. NCBI lineage: Eukaryota > Metazoa > Chordata > Mammalia > Eulipotyphla > Solenodontidae > Solenodon > Solenodon paradoxus. The sequence goes on along the minus strand of RJWH01003200.1, from coordinate 164,100 downwards.
AAGAAAAAAGATGCCGATGATCTCTCTCATAGATGGGACAGATGAAACAAAACCAGCCCTGGGATACTAGCAATAGAGCTGAGGTTACCAATAGAGAATGAGATGGGGGTGTGTGGAAAGTGGTGGTGGAGCCCACTGGACACTGGAACACTTAGTGATTTGGTAGAGGGCAAGTGATGTTGACATCTATCTAAGGAATGGGGAACTATACATAAGGGATTATTTTAATATGTAGAATGTTACTGTAATAAAATATATTTTTAAAAAGACATATAGTTTTCCACACACACAATACTGACCATGTATTTCTTATTCACTGGGAAGTTCAGAGTAACAGGAATATAAGCTAATGCACAGAGCTTTGACCAAATGCTTTATTGTACAATATGGCAAGGTAGATCCTTGGAGGAAATGGGCACACATTTCATAAGAAGCTATTTTTAAGAATTTAAACAGTTAATTTCTTCCTGTCTTTAAGAGTAAAATTAAGAAATTAGCACTAAAAATCTACAACAAAAATAACTTCCAAATAAAGTAATCATACAATTTGGAGACATCAGAACATTATTATTAATAGTAGTAAAAATATAGCAAAAGCAGAGCTGTAGATATGTAGCTCTTCTCAGAGAATCGTATCAATAAAACTTCCATTTGCTCTGGCATCCCCAATGAGCATGGATTGTAATTTTTCCTACAATATACCTTGCATCATGGTTTGACAGAAGATCCTTTGAGACAGAGACACTGACAAAAACAAGCAGCCAGCTGCTATCCAGATTCATTATGGGGAGAACAGGAGTACCCTTTACCCAGGTAGGTTAGAATGGTTTACATCAAAATGGTAGACTTTGATCCTTTATTATATAATAACTTCACTACAGTAGTACAAGATAAAAATTAAAAAGCAATAAAGAGTATAATGTAACGTAGTAGAAAGAAAAAAAGGAGAACATTTTGTAAAATAAAGACGAATCATATTTTCTAATTTTGTATATTGGTCTTGATAAATGTATCAAGAGCTTGTTTGAAGCAGGCAAGAACAACTGAAGGATTGGAAGAAAATTCAGAAATAACTTGGTTAAGCACCTTAAAAAAGATAGAGATAAATAAGATGCATTCAAAATCTTGATTGATTTTTCCAAGTTCATATGAATAATTATATTCAGTATAAGGAGTAGAAAGCAAAGTTAAGAAACATGTATTCATATATTTATTATTTGTGTAAACTATGTAAATCCTTAACTCCAGATTTTTGCATTTTGTGTCGTAATCTTTACCTTAAATTTTTCCATACTGGTTTTGATAATACCTTCTCAGGGAAATCTTCTCATGACCTTTATCTACTCAGTCTTTTAACTATGGATCCTCCTCCCTTGGTAGTTAGCGCATATATTAAAGTTGGTGATGATGTGTAATGCGTTACAGTATAGTTGTTGAACTGTGATTGAAACTACTCATATCATTAATTCATTTTTTAGAATCTTGGCTAGTGTAATTGTGTTAAATAAAATGGAACAAATTATAGTATAACACAAAATAACTTGCAGGAAAAGTACATTTCCTATAATAAGAGTAGTATTCTGGACATAGTTAGCTCACATTATGGAATAGTTACTTATTTCTATGACTTGTAGTCCAAAACATGGCATCTAAAAGGCACTTTGAATAGTGTTTTTGGTCTGAGCAAGCACTAAGCAAGATATTAATTTATCTCCTTTTCTCTTTTTTAATTTTTGCTCAAAACTATTTTCCATTTGGATCTTTGTAATTGATGGGTTACTTTTTCCCTATTTGCCTTAGTTTTCATATTGTTTTCATATTGTTGTAATTACACACTAAAATTCAACCTCCATTAGAGAGACAAAAGGAGATATACTATTTACTTAGGATAAAATTAAGATGAATAAGTAGGTCTTTTCATTATCTAATTTATGTCAATTAACTTATTGATTAAAAATAAAAAATAAGTAGCATTCATTTTTGATTATTTGAAAAATAGTTATAAGTAAAAAGATCAACTAGTAAATTTGAAAAAAAGACAGGCTATCTTATTTTATATTTATTTCTGGTACAATTTCTAGTATACATAAAGCAATTTTTATGGGTTTATCCAAGAAAACTTGGGTTTTATTTTTCAAGTGATTATATAGGTGAGAGAGAGGAGGGAGGAAAAAGAATAGAAGGATGACATTTTATTAATGTTAATAACCTAACTATAATTTTACACTAGTCTAAAATAATTTTTGTATATTCAATAATGTTATTATTAAAATCAATCAAACTGAATGAGAAAAATAAATAGAATTATTTTAATAAAGTGAATAACAATTAACATAAATATATAATACAAATGTATGCTTAATTACTAAAATGTAAAAAGTCAAATTGAAAATCTGACTCTTCAAGAGACCAATTTCTAAATTTATTAGAAAGAAAATATCAATTTTGTTCCAAATTATATTTTTAAATTATGTGAGGCTTCATTGTCTTCATGCTTTAGGGATGAATATGTTTTTACAATATTAAAAAAGCAAAATGTGAAAATACTTGAAGTTTCTATCTGCAGAATGAAAAGATGTACCATATTGAAAATAAAATGCTAAAACAAGGCCTGAAGAGTCAGAAACACATAGATTTGAAGTTCTAGTGAGTTAGACCTGCTATCTGCTCTGTTTTGGGTATTTCCATTTCACTCATCCCTTTCTTATATCTGGCTTTTACAAAACCATGTATAGTGAAAAAAATATACATATCTAGCTTCAGTATTTACATTATGAATATTGTCCTGTGAACTATAATGACCATTAAGTAATAAAATATAAATGTGAAATGGAAAATATGAATCAACCAATATTGGAATCACAAGGTGTCATGTCTGCACAGGATCAATGACGGATCTGTTAATGTGATGTCAGTGCAGAAATCTGTTTTCATTTATGTTGTTAATGTTAACATTTTTTTCAACAAAATGATAACAAATATTTTAATAAGTCAGGAAATAATTTTAAATAGTTTAATGCACAAGATCTTTGAGCAAAAGTCAAGACACCATGGATTGCTTTGCTTCTCTCAACTTTGAATATACAGGAATTTTCAGGAGAAAATAAATGACTTTTTCCACACTTATGTAGTTCTCTCCATCTCACTCCCAGATCCCAGTATGTGGTAACAATTTCTGGTTTAGAAAAAAAAATCTTTACAAGATATTAAAGGATAAAAACAAACCATTGTTAGAATAGCAAGGTAAAGCACTTTTCTCTACTTCATATTACAGGTGCCTTGAAAAGATATGGCCCAGACAAATTGTACCCAGGTGACAGAATTTATCCTTGTGGGACTCACAGATCATCAGGAGTTGAAGATGCCCCTCTTTGTGGTATTCTTAGCCATTTACCTCTTCACGGTAGTAGGCAATCTAGGCTTGATCTTCGTCATTAGAACAGATGCAAGACTCAACACACCAATGTACTTCTTTCTCAGTAATCTGGCTTTTGTGGATTTCTGTTATGCTTCAGTTATTACACCCAAAATGCTGGGGAATTTCTTGTACAAACAAAACATAATCTCCTTCAATGCATGTGCTGCTCAATTAGGATGTTTCCTCACCTTCATGATATCGGACTGCTTGCTACTGGCTTCCATGGCCTATGACCGGTATGTGGCCATTTGTAACCCTCTCCTCTATATGGTTGTAATGTCACCAGGAATATGCATTCAGCTTGTAGCAGTCCCCTATGGCTACAGCTTCCTGATGGCACTGACTCATACCATCCTCACCTTTTGTCTCTCCTACTGTCACTCCAATATTATCAATCACTTCTATTGTGATGACATGCCTCTCCTCCGGCTAACTTTCTCAGACACTCATTACAAACAGCTAGCAATTTTGGTCTGTGCCGGTATAACATTCATTTCCTCTGTTCTGATTCTCTCTGTTTCCTATTTGTTTATTATTTCTACCATCCTAAGGATGCGCTCAGCTGAGGGAAGACGCAAAGCTTTCTCCACATGTAGTTCCCATATGATGGCGGTCACCATATTCTATGGGACCCTCATCTTTATGTACCTACAGCCAAGTTCAAACCATTCTCTTGACACAGATAAGATGGCCTCTGTCTTCTACACAGTGATTATCCCCATGCTGAACCCCTTGATTTACAGTCTCAGGAATAAAGATGTGAAAGATGCTCTGAAAAAGATCATCGATAGAAATCAGGCTTCTGTGTTCATGGAAATAAAACACTGATTTGAATAAATGAAAGCAGACTTTCACTGTCTTTTCCCACCCTTTCTTCATAAAAATCAAGTGTCTTGATCTTAGTTACCCTGAATTCTTTGTAAGCAAGTTTGTCATATTCATGATTTATATTTGAAAGTACAATATGAACTTGCATTGCATCATGTCTCAAAACTTTTTAAAAATTCATTATCTTATCTAATAGCTACATAACTAGCCTAGAATAGACAAAAGTGAAGGTACTCAGGACACCCAGTATAGGGTTATAAAGGTGATTTCATAATATATTTTAAATGTGCTTTAATAATACACTCTAAATTAATGCTAAGTGACACTAGTTTCAATTGGAAGTGACTTTTTCTGTGCAGGTATTTGAAAATGTCTGGAAATGTTGAGTTTCTCCATGACAAGACGGTATAAAAAAGTACTACTGCTTCTGGAGGATTAATACTGAGAATTTGGCTACATTGCTCAGGAAAGTTCCCACACACAAAAAAAAAACTACACAGTTCACAATAATATTAGTGCCAAGATTAAGAAAGTCTCCCTTAAGCAATGATTTTCCTAAGCAATTATTGAATATATTTCATTCAGGTCAAACTTGGCTAGTGTTTCTCAAGTCATCTAAAAACTTGTTTGCTTTTTTTTTTAAATTTGTTCTATCAATTATTAAGAGTGATTTTAAACCCCCACTTGAATCATGTTTTCACCTTTCGTATATATCAATTTTTGTTTCATATATTTTGGAACGAATTTGTCTTTCTTTTTTTTAAGGAATGGTGCAGGCAGGAATGAAGTAAGCAGAGAAATCCTGGAAGAGAGAGCAGAGGAAGCTTTTTATTTATGTAATTTAGTTGTTCATCTTGGTTGTTTCCCCATGTTCCAGGACACGAACCTGTGACCTTAGGATGTATGTGGAGTGTACCCAACCTCTACTCGACCAAAGAGCGCCTGTCTGTGTCATTTTAGCATGAATTTATAAACGTTAACTTCACTGTTTTTTCCCTTTTATTATAAAATAGCCCTCTTTATTTTTTTGTGGCATTTGTTGAATTAAATTATTTTTCTAACATTAATAAACCCACTCTGCTCTCTTACGGATGTTATTTTTGTGAAACTCTTTTGAATTCTTTTATTCTTTTACTATGTCTTTGAGTGTTAATTATTACTCATAGACAGTCAATTGCTGGATTTTGTCTTTTCAATTAATCTGAATATCTCTGCTTATTGATATAAGTATTTAGAAATTTTATGTTAAGTAATCATTGATATGGTAGAATTTATGTTTTCATTTCATTAAATATTTTCTGAATAGCTCATGTTTTGTCTTTTACTGTCTTTATTTTTGCTAAAAACTTTTGGTTACTTTTTTATCCCTTCTCCAAGGATCCAAAACTTCCACAGCCTGTGCCTTAGCCACCTGAGATACAGAGCAGGTGAGGTGTTGAAAGACTTTAACACAGAAATTCAAACACTGTATTTTTATTTTTAAAGACACAATCCAAAGAGGTTGCTCTTTGGATTTTACATATATGTTAAATTATCATATTATCATAATTGACATCAGGGTAATCCTCACATATTACCTATAACATTTAGCAATATTAACCCCAAGTAGTTTCGTCTCATTTAGATAAACTATATAGATGATAGATATTTAAATATACACACATATATAAAACATCAAATGTTACAAAGTGACAGTATTTTACCATTACTTTAGTGAAAACTGTTGTGGAAATGTAAGCAAAGACAAAAGCTCTCTAACCAGTAAAACTTTCCAGAATGTCAGAAAAGAAAACAATTTTGCATTAAATAAGCATTATACTGTGATGTAACGAGCATCACAGACAATCCACTAAAGAAATTACAAAACAAAACCTTATGCTTTTATGTAGTGGGTACAGCCCATTCCATACAAATTTGCAAGATACACCATAACTATTTAAACCCCTCACAATGATTTTTGTAGTCTTTTAGGCTTATAGCTCATTTCCAATTGGACTGACTCCATTTTCTCAATCTACTCTCTCTTTTTATCCCCATACCAACCTAGTTACAAATCCACTCATTTTTGACTATTTTAACCAGTAGAATTAATGTTAAGGTCTCATAAACAATTATATTACATATACAAACTTTCTTCTTTTCTATTTCTCTTTTCTCATATTGAATCAGTAACCTCAAAATTCTATAAAATTTGTGCAGGACCATTAATCTTCCTCAACCATCTCTTTCCAAATTTATAGACCTAACTCATCAAGTTGATCAGCATATAAAGCAAGCTTCCATTTAAATAGATGTACCTAGTTTAAGGCTATTGTTGTTTAGGATGCAAATATCACTGTAATTTTTGCTTTAAAGTCAGTTATTTCACGAAGTATTATTTGTAATGGTCCTTGAAAGGGCCAACTCTGGTTAGTTCTCAAACTTGAATGTGATTCAGTGTCACATGAAGAACCTGTCAAAGCACAAATTGCAGCATCAAAAACTCTGAGTTTCCTATTCAGTAGGTCTAGCTTCCATAGAATTTGCATTTTCAACGGCTATTTGCTACTCCCAAGCATTGGAGAAAGTGATGGAGAGCACCTGATGTAATTTGACCATTTCTTGCTGCCCTTCCATGTACGAGGGATAGTTTCAGATTCCCACTAGGGAATCTGAATTCCCATTAGGAATCTCCTGACTTTACAAGCCAGCACCAAGTTATCTTGCTGCATCTTGTCCAAGACTGCAACCTAATAACCACTGCTTCTAACAATCTTCTTATATTTATACAGAGCTTCTCACTTGGGTCATCTCTACAGAACCAGATGACTGTTCAAAGCACTATCTGAAAACTGTGTAATTGAATAAAATTGATAGTCCCTGTTAGTTCAATAATTTTCTGATTTTCACATCCTCATACTCATCCCAGGAGTTTTCCTCTGTCAATGGAAGACTCTCTAAGCAATATTACTCTTCCTTTATGCCTGAATGTTCTCCATTATTTTAATTATAATGTCGACAAGTACCTCCCATTGTAAATTTTATTAAGTAAACACTCATGAGGATGTAAATCTGTAAATCTGCCAAGTTTATAATAGATTGAAAATTATAAAATCTAATTTTTAAAGGAAATTGTGTCTCTTGGAAAACTCAAGATCTGGAGAGCTAAAGGTGTTTGGAAAATGGTCACTTCCTTCAAAATGTTATGCATAACTTGTTTGTTTTAAATAAATACTACTAAGATAAATTTGAAATTGTGAAAGTTATTATGTTGTTCTGATTTGCAATTTGATCTTGTATGTTACTGAATTTTTTTTTTTAATGTATGCTTGGAGATCCAGGATTTCCATTGTCATTTTTTGTCACATTTTGTCATAATTTCTTTTCAAAATGAAATTTTCAACTATACTAAACATATTTACATTATTTATAGAGGTTAAATTGCCAAGTTCTCACAGATAAGGCTATTCTGACAATGCAGGAAGGAATTTAAGATAAATGAGTCCCAATGGTACTTTTTCACTAGCGATATCATTAAAGCTTTTTGCAATTTCTCCTGGGCTTCCAAATGAGGATCTAAGAATAAAAAGTACAAACAAAATTCCCAAGCTCATTATACACAACTGAAAAGCAATCAGAAGAAAAATTTCCAGTAGAAGATCAGAGCTCTGTATACATACGATGTGTGAGTTCATTCTGCTATCACTCTCTCTAATCTATTAGCAAGGATATTTGTTCTATCCTTAAATGAATGTTGATCTGTAAAACTCTTCTTTAACAGTAAGAAAACTCAATTCTACTACTTAAAATAATTAATTACTAGTTTGAATCCATGCGTATATATATATATATATATATTTCAGAATTAATTCAAATGCCCATGTGATTCAACTTTAAAAACTAGAATTCAGAACTTACATATAGTTACTTCTGTATAGTTTCTAATCAAAATATCATTGTTCAAAGTTACTAAAATCAGTTAAATTCCATAATTCAGTATGGTTGAAACATCTTTTCATGACACAATTAAATATATCTTTCATATTATGCATTTTTTCCTGACATTTATTTACAATCTGGCTAATTTTATTAGTTTACATATGAAATTTGTTCTTCATAGCGCAAAATTCTATGAATTTCTGAAAAATACATAAAATCAAGTAATCACCACTTCAGTAAAATGCTTGAGTTTCTTTGTCCTAAAATTTTCATATGTCCCATAGTCTTATACTCTCCTCTACCCAAAATTTAATCAATTTTATGGAAGATAAAGCATTCCCAAGATGGACCTATTATAGAGGAAATACTTTCCTTCTACACTTTTGGATTCTGTGGCTTACCTAACAATAAAATGACATTAGATAGATTATCTGGAGAAAAACAAATTTAATTTCATATATACAGACGCCCAGGAAGACATAAATCTGAAGGCCAAGTCAGGCAATTGAAGCTTATTTATCATACTGGGATAAGGAATGAGATAAGTAAGGAGCTCGTTCTCAAAGGGTAGAAGTTCCTTTACAAGAGGATAATTAAATATTTTCTTGTCATGCAGATAGACCTTTCAGATTAAAAAAGTCATCTCTGGTAATAGCTCTCTTTCTGGTACAACCCCCTTCAGCAGTTAAGGAAGAAGCAACGTTCTCCCTGAGTCTGCTGGATCTTCATGGTTTGCAACTCAAAATAATATACATGATAAATGGGTGTGTTGAGGGTGGCTTGTTCTAAACCCCTCCATGTACATGATACCAAATATAAAATTAATATTGAAATAATATTACAAAAACACAATTTTAACAGATTGTTGTCTATAATTTTTCATCTTTTGAATTTGTTGTAATTTATTTTCATGCATTAATTTATGTAGAAAATTTTTCTTATTGTTCCAATATTCTAATATCAGGTACCCAGTCATGACATTTTATAGCAAGAAAAAAAAATGAATAGGATATATTTTGTCATCGGTATTTGGTGTTTGTCAGTTTAAACAAAATCAGTTACTGCTGCTACATTGTAATCCATAAGAAATAATTAGAAACCTTTTGGTCATCTAAATTTCAAAATACATATGTATTTCTTTACCTAATCCCAGTTCTTGACTTGTATCTTCCAAAATCCTTGAAATTCCTTGAAAATAAGAAATCTAGATCATCTTTTGTTGTAACATTTGAATTTGTCCTTAGTTCCTGGAAATGCATTTCATTATGTAGGTGAGAGAGTATCTTATTATTCATAACAAGTCCCTTTCAACCACAATTAAATTAATATTAATGAGGTGAGTTTTAGAAAACACCTAATAAGGGTTGTTGATTTTCAGAGATTTAAACTGTGAATAGCGCAATGGAAATTTCAAGTGCACCCTTGATTTCTGGAAAGGGAAGAGGGACGATAGGATGAATCAATCACACTGTCAATGAACTAATCAAGAAAGTTTATGTAATAACTGTGCCATGAGAAGACAGAGTTTGGAGAGATTCTGGACTGAGGAATTAGAATGTTCTACTTGTTATTATGCTGGACTGCAAGCTCCATGAGGACCAATTCCTTTGTGTTTCTTCATCTGGCTGTTGGTTTTTAGTCTTTAAGATAATTTGAAAAAATGGTAATCTGGTGAATTAATAGGTTCTCTGAGTTCTGTGAATGGTTAAAACAAATTAATTAAACCCATGGAGATGGTCATGGGAACTCTTGATTTAGAGGAGAGATTGTGGTAATATTTAATATATAGTTAGTATCTCAGAAGCACAGGTCACAATCCAGTCTTTCAACTGACTGCTGAAATTCCTTAAAAATAAGAAATCTAGTCTTCAACTGACTGCTGAAGTGGAGAAGTCTTTTAGAACTAAGCTCTTTACCTGTGGAATGTGATTCTATCACCTGGTAGGTAGAATCAAAATTGAGTTGAATTATAGAACAACCAGTAGTGTGTCCAGAGAATTGTTTGGTGGTTTACGAGAATCCCTTTCCACACACATTGAAAATTGGAATTCCAGAACACCCATATATATAAATGAATACTCATGGATAATTATGCATATACCCTGAAAACAGTAAAAAATGTGAGGCAACAATCTCTAAGGATTTTCTGCAAGTCAGGTGTGTTAGCACATCCTGTACAAATACTTGACACCTCCTTTCAATAATGCTGTAGCTCACAGGTAGTGTTGGAAATGCATTTCTTAGAGAACTATGGGAATACTATATTCAAGGTGTGTGTGAAGCAAGCACATTCATCCTTGCTTCCCTACAAACCATATTCACAGAGATTTTCATATCCACCTTCAAATGCAGAGTCCCTGGGGATGCAAATTTCTCTCTGATGTGGGTACCAGTTTTTATACTAAATGCCTTACTGACTCACATGTAAGTTACAGCTCACAGTTCATAAACTCTGTTGGGGTTTGCATCTCTTCTTTATAACCTCTATAAAATATATCTGAGGTATCTGGTGTGTCTACGGATAAATGCTTCTTGCCTAAATTACTGAGAAGACAAAAGAAAAATTGCTATATTGAAAAAAAAAAATTCATAATCCCTTTTCTTCCCCCATTCAACAGTCTTTTTAAGTGTAAAGGATTATTTTGTTTTCTTAGAGTTATCATCTTGTCAGTTCAAGGTGCCATAATGAAAATCTATAAACTGCATGACTTTAACAGAAATTAATTTGTCCTCAGTTTTGAAAACTGGAAATTCCAAGAAAAAGGTTTTGGTCAATTTGTTTCCTGGTGGTAACTCTCTTCCTGGTAAGTAGGCAACTTCTAGCTCTGTTTCCTCATATGATCTCTTCCTTGTTAGTGTGTGTGTGTGTGTGTGTGTGTGCATGTGTGTATGCATGTGTGCATAAGCATGTGTGTTTGTGTAAGTGCGTAGATAGCATGCACTCTCCAGTGTCCCTTCTTATAGGGAAACTGTTTCCAGGATGAGGAACCCATCCTCATAAACTCATCTAACCCTAATGAACTCTTAAAGGCCCCATCTCAAAGTATGATCACACTGAAGATTAGGCCTTCAACATATGAATTTTGGGAGAATACAATTCATTCCGTAGTATATTCCTTGTTCTCTAATAAATGCTAACACTGTATCAGTCCTGTAAACCCTTGTTATGACCACAGACTGGCTAAACAAATTTTCTGGAAGAATATTCTTCAGACCAGGTCAGTAAGAAAATTAAGTACTAACAGACACAAAATAGAAGAAACAGGTAATTCATGAGTATTTCAGAGTAACTAAGAGATATTTTTCATGTCTTAAAAAGTTTAGGAAGAGGTTCTTGGGAGTGTTGGATATTCCATTATTTGAAAAATGTTGATGCATCCTGGTGACTTAGCAGCAATGGCTGCTGAATGCAGTCTATATATATCATAAAGAACTGGGCTTGACACCTGGGACGGGGGAAACAATCAGGATGAAAAACGAAAAAAAATAAGTGTCTTCTTCTCCTCTTCCTGTCTGCTTACACACCTTCTTCCCTGCCTGCACCTTTACTTTAAAGAAAAAATGAATGAAAGAAATGTAATAAAGGTAAGTCTCACGTTGTTTCAAAGACAAATTTAAATCCTAAGCAACAACATACCAACAATTAAAATGATACATAAGTAATAGTTCAAAAATTAAGGAAGATTAAGGAAAAAATGTTATGCTAAAGGTGGAGCTCTGAATGTGTGGTTCCTCCAAAACAGAAAATAATATTAAGTAATCTCCATCTTGCCTTGAGATCCCAATAGCGTGAGGGTTATTCAATTTTTTATGATGTCAATTGCATCATGTTTTAGGTCCCTAGAGATAGAGTTACTGACAAAACTTGCTGCTTGTTGCTGCTCAAACCCACTTGGACAAGAAGCAGAAAACCCTCTACCTAGGTAATTTTGCAGAGTATATTTTTAAATGGCACAAAATATTTTAAAATTGAAATAGAGTATAGTGGTTTTTAAAATAAAATATCTTATGAGGAATTTTAACACTAATGGTTGAGTGTTTTCTTTTTATTTCAGTTACATACGTTTTGTTATTTTATCAAGTATTTTGTTAGTTTTGAATGAAAATAATTATTTGAGAACTCCATGAATCAAGTAAGCCATTTGGAACGTCAGGCACTTAATTAATTAGATTATCATGTATTCTAAAACTATCCTATTTTTGCAAAAGTCAGTCATTTTTTTCAAGAAGAGAGGTGAACACATTAAAATCAAGTCATCAATATGGCAATAAAATTGATAAGTGGAGAACTTAATTATAAACAGGAAGAATACTGAAATAGTATTATAAAAATAGTCTTTATTTCCATATTACCGAGCTTCAGAAGGTGATTCAATAGGAAATGAATAAGGTACTCCTCCATTCATGGAGTCTACCATCTATCACAAGAAGAAAAACGGAAGTATATGTTTATCACAAATGTGATGTGATAGATGATTTATGAGGTGTTTTTTTGAGGTTTTTTGGGAAACAAATGAAAAATAGTAGGTAATAGAACATGGGACTTAGAGAGCAGGGAAGTCCTTATAGGAAAGGTAAGATTTTGATGGGGTGTGAAAGATAAATAGGAGTGTTCCTTCCATATCTCCACTCTGCATTTACCATTCATTTGATAGAACTGAACACAGGAAAAGCACATGCAAAGGGTAGCGGGAAAGAATGTTTGGTAGCTGACAACAGTGGAATAATATTCAAATTAAATTTCTGTGTCTTGGTTGTGGTAGAAGAATTGTTAGTGGCAATCGAATACAAAATATCACTACATAGATGGTGAAAGATAATGTATAATATGCTTTCAAATATATTAGGGTATATATGAATACTCTGTTTAAGGTGAGATAAATGACTTACATGCCTATATATGCTAAATAATGAAGTCTTAACTTATATCTTAGATTTGTAACCAAATTTATGATCAAATAACTGTAATTATGTCAAAAAAGAATTTATATATCTGTGGGGCAATTTATAAATAAGCTAACCATATTTCCTTGAGACAAAATGGTACTGTGGGTTAGGAGAAATGGGACTTTGCACTCGTTGACCAAGGACAGAGGAGGGGCCAGAACAGTATGAGCAGGAGCAGAGAAGTCAGGTCAGCGGAAAGCAAGTGCTATGCGATGCCTATTGACAGTCTATTAGGACTTCATACGAATAGCCAGGGCTGGTTTCACCTTAGGTGAAAACCAAATTTGGAGTCCTTTTAAGCCCTGCTCTAAAGGTCTTGCCTAAAACACACGCCACTTTGACCATCCCAGTGTCAGAAATGCTCAATAACCCCCACAGTGCCAGAGAAAACACCCATAGTAGTTACCTGCAACTCAACCATGCTGTGGTGTTCTGCTCTCTCTGAAGAAGCAGGCACCCATGCGGTAGCAGGGAAGCCTCTTCCCATTTCACTCCTGTTTTGTCACAGGGAGCAGGAACCGCAGTGGAAGTTGTGGGCCACAGCAGTCAGCACTGGCAAGGGCTGTCTTTAACACGGGACCAAACGGCAGCTGCTTTGGGGCCCCCTTGATAGGCTGGGTCTGGGAAATCTCTACTGCCCCTTTTGCCTTGCATTAAAGATGACCCTGGCTTATTAAAAGGGGGACAGAATTGACATTTATATTAAAACAGCAGAACAGTCGGGAAATATAAAAAACAAAAATGGTACTATAACATTTAAAATGGTATATATGGTCAAATCTACTTAATAATGCTCATAACTCACCTATCTTATGCAAAGGTACAGGCCCTAGTGATTAATACCATAAAAACGGTTGTCCTCTTCCAGTATAGCTCCTCATGATAAATTATTTCATTTGTTCTCTGGCATAACAAAACATATCAATTAGAGTATATATCTTTCTAATTTACATATTGTTGAGACTATATTTGAGGAGTTAAACTTACAACACTCTTCTCTGTATCTTTTAAATTTATACTGAAGTAGCATTGGTTTTCAACTGTATGTAAGTTTCAGGTATACAGCATTGTCATTTGAATTCTGTATATACTACATTAAGACCTCTACCAAATGTCTAGTTTCCATCTCCATCTTTCACTTAAATACCTTATACCCTTTATAGCTATCTGCATCTAAGAATAAAGGATTTTATGTTGTTTTCTTGTTATTAATTTTTATGTTCAAGTCATAGAAATATAATACCCTGACAATAATTGCAGTCCATGAATTTTTAAACATGATTATACTGATTCATATATATATATTCACTTTTGCATATATCAGGGGAACAGCTTTTAACATGATATTTTATATTTTAAAGTCTATTTGTATCTCTCTGTGTTAGGGATAATTTTTTTTAATATTCACAATTCACTTACATATAAAATAACACCATTTGTAGATTAGGACTCTGAGAACACACAGAATTTTTAACATGTTAAAGTTCAGGCCACTAGAAAATGACAAAGTCTAATTCAAATATAGATTTTTCCAATTTTAATCAGAGTTATTTCCACTATACTCTGCTGGGCTTAAATCTCAGTAAAATCTCATCTTTAAATAGTTATCTGTCACTAGAAAAGCAATTTTTCATTACAGAAAGACTAAATGTGCTATAAATGCCACTATTTTTTAAATCACAGATGCAATACTATAACTGAACACAAATAGGAAATTCACATTTACTTTTAAAAGATATTTTCTATTATATTTTTCCACAAAGATATCAAGAAATTTTGAATAATTAGATAAGTAACATAATTGCTAGTAAATGACATTGCCATGATTCAAACTCTAATCTCAAATTATCTTAATGCTGTGCCATACTGCCTTTTAAGATGAAAGCTCATTGTCATCATGATGAAATAAATGCTTTTAAAGTAGCATTCAGAGTAAAATATCAGAATGGATGAACCAACTATTGTGTAAGACTGAATATGGATGAAATGTGGTTGGTACACAGAGTTAGGATAGAAAATTCTGTCCAATTCAGCAAGTAGTTTCTGGAAGGTACTGAATTCTTTGCTGGAAAAGAGTAAAAGAAATAATATACCTTTCTCTAAATATTATCAAGCACTCTATGTCTCATATTCTACTTTAGTGAATTAATACTTGATTATAAAACATGTCTCTGTGTGTATATACATATATGTGTGACAACATGCAATGCATATACATATATATCTCAAATTTATAATGACAGTATATGTA
The DNA here is from genome assembly GCA_004363575.1 of Solenodon paradoxus. Classification (NCBI taxonomy): domain Eukaryota; kingdom Metazoa; phylum Chordata; class Mammalia; order Eulipotyphla; family Solenodontidae; genus Solenodon; species Solenodon paradoxus. Next base: position 148,738 of record RJWH01003200.1, on the reverse strand, counting down.
TATAGCATTAATATCCATTGTATAAATATGTATATGTAATATACAACAAATATATAAATATACACATAATCCTTGTCATATGAAGTAAAAGTAATATGTCGGGGGCATGTACCTACTGCAAGAAAAAAAGTTAAACTTTAACTCAGAAAAGGAATGAAGGACATATGGGAGGAGCAAGAGATATTTCTATAGGAGGAACTCAAAGGTAGGCAGAGTATATTTACATTTCTGAGCTGGTGTACATGCAATGTACATGCAATGTACATTCAATCTCATGGATGTATGAGATGGAAATTTTTGTAGAACCATGTTTTTATTATTTCCATTCAAACCTTTCTATCATTGGACATTAAATATATACCTGTGTCATGATTCTAAGATAGACTATAAAATATTTTATGTGAACTAAAAGTGAAATGTCATGCTTTGAAAGCAATTACTTAGCACAAAACAGTTACTTGAAAAACATCTTAAAGAAACCAAGTAAAAATCAATAATATGAAAAATGTTAGTTAACTTGAGAAAGCTTGTAGTGTCTAAGAGACATTAATCAAAGAAAAGTTGGTTTGGATATACAAGCTATTTATTCTGTATATTTATATAAAATCTAATTTCCAGAAATTTATTGTTTCCTCAAAACTGTTTTCAATTTTTCATATGGAGAAAGAAAGAAACATGATATTAAGAGATTTAGTGTAATGGTAGCTTTATTTCTACATGTTAGCCTGTTATTAGCAAAAAATTATTTGTTCATTTTCTAGTTATAAAATCAACCCAAAAGGATAGGTTAGTCACATACAGATATTTCATTAAATAGCACATTAAATGAAATTATCACAGAATCATTCAAATCTATATACTTGAAATTCACAGTGAAATGTTAGAAGCCATATACATTGAAAAAAAAATCTATTGCAAATCAGATATCACTTTGTTTTTTAAAATTTATGAATATTCAATGGATTTGATCAAAGTTGATACTCTACATATAAAGAAACATGTCTGTGAAATACATTTGGAGGAAATTAGTCATGCAGCAATCGGATAAGTAGGGCATTTAAGATCATGGTACTAGGTGGGCTCCAGCATCAGAAAATCAAAGGATTGTCTTCAGTTGTATTACAGACTAAGTGAACTTTCCTTCAGTGCTTTACCTCCAGGCTTCTCTCCTTCATCTGTAAAAAGGAAATTTAAGAAACAGATCAATAAACATCGATAAAGCATATTATTACATATTTCACAAACTGTAACTTTATAATAACTGAAAACAGATTATTCAGTACTCATATTATTGACACAATTATTAAGATTGAATAGCAACACATAGTAACCGCTTTAGTCAATAATGAAGTAAAATAGATACATAGACATCCTGTGTCAGTAATTCAATAAAATAGGGTTTGTGTCAAACAGGCTTGATGACATGTGTCTCTGATTGATATCACAACAGATTAATTTTCATTTCTCTCATGAATAATAATATTCTGAAAATAAAATATTTTTGTTAATGCTACATATTAAATAATTTCTTGCACAATAGTTTAGAACAGAAAGCCTGTGTGGATTAGTATTATTCTAAAGAAATTAACTTTATAAGTACAGTTGATTTGGGGAAGAGAAATACACCCGTACCAAAATAACTTCATTTTGTTCTTTGTTTCACCCTTAGATTGCAAGTACGCCAATAATTTTATTAGTTATATCATATTAACAATAAACTTGCTTTTCAGATATTAAATTTTCAATTTATTTTAATCTGAACTTAATTCTGTCTTCATCTAGACACGCATAAAGCATATGGCCCAGATAAATTGCACCCAGGTGACAGAATTTATCCTTGTGGGACTCACAGATCGTCAGGAGTTGAAGATGCCCCTCTTTGTGGTATTCTTAGCCATTTACCTCTTCACGGTAGTAGGCAATCTAGGCTTGATCTTCGTCATTAGAACAGATGCAAGACTCAACACACCAATGTACTTCTTTCTCAGTAATCTGGCTTTTGTGGATTTCTGTTATGCTTCAGTTATTACACCCAAAATGCTGGGGAATTTCTTGTACAAACAAAACATAATCTCCTTCAATGCATGTGCTGCTCAATTAGGCTGTTTCCTGGCCTTCATGACAGCCGAGTGCTTGCTACTGGCTTCCATGGCCTATGACCGGTATGTGGCCATTTGCAACCCTCTCCTCTATATGGTTGTAATGTCACCAGAAATATGCATTCAGCTTGTGGCAGTCCCCTATGGCTATAGTTTCTTGGTTGCCCTATTTCATACCATCCTCACCTTTCGACTCTCCTACTGCCATTCCAATATCATCAATCACTTCTACTGTGATGACATGCCTCTCCTCCGGCTAACTTGCTCAGACACTCATTCCAAACAGCTTTGGATCTTTGCCTGTGCTGGTATCATGTTCATTTCCTCCCTTCTGATTGTCTTTGTCTCCTACATGTACATTATTTCTACCATCCTGAGGATGCGCTCAGCTGAGGGCAGACGCAAGGCTTTCTCCACATGTGGCTCCCACATGATGGCAGTCACCATATTCTATGGGACCCTCATCTTTATGTACCTACAGCCAAGTTCAAATCATTCTCTTGACACAGATAAGATGGCCTCTGTCTTCTACACAGTGATCATCCCCATGTTGAACCCCTTAATCTATAGCCTCAGAAACAAGGAGGTAAAAGATGCTCTGAAAAACATCATCTTCCATAAAAACAAGGCTTCTTTGTAAATGAATTAACAAAGTGACCTAAATAATAAAAATGATATTTACTTTGTGGTTTGATAATTTTTTTTCCTAAAAATTAAGAATGGCTATTCTAAGTATGTGATGTCTTTGTATTTGTTCACTATATAATGTTTTTAAAATATTTATTTTAAATGGCATTGATGATGCAAATATCATCAGAATTTATACCCATTCTCTTGCTTTGTAAAAGCAAAATGCATTCAAAATAATTCACTTTGTTCTATAAGAATTCATATGAAATATTCTACTTATGAGATATATAATTGCATTAACCACATTTTCTGGACATATAACTAATTATAGGCAGAATATCCAGATTCTTTGCCCTTCCAAAGTTCCCAATACAGGATTCTAACTGCATTAACAATATATCATGTGAAAAGCAAAGATTCATGGATTAGGTTTTTGGTTATTTGCTCATTTCTTAAAGAAATTATGACAATATAAAATGGTTCCATTTTCATACAATTAAGAAAGTGTCTTTATTAAAGATAAAACCATTACATCCTCAATTTATGTCACTGACCTGGTTGTCTGGTTTGGTCTTAAAAGATTAGCACTTTAAGTCAATCTTTTATGCCTGTGAGACTTCTTTTTATTTTCCCAGTTATCTAAACAATAACATGATAATGTAAGTTAGTAGTAGAATTCTAGAGGTATCATATATTGTAAATAAATGTACTCACTATCATTGAAACATCACAGGCCTTTTTTCCAGTAGCAAGGATCACGTGCAGTTACACAGGACAAATCTTGGTAAGTTGGTCACTTTTGATTGAGGAATAGCTTAGAACACAAAGAACCCAGTAGCAATAGTAGCCTTGTGAAAAAAGAGCAAGTGACTGGAGATCAAAGAATGAGCTTAGCTTCCAAACATAGCAGCGTGCCTTGCTCAGGCTCTCACCAGTATATTATCAGTTAAATGAGGATGGTGGCACTGAATTCGGAATTTTTTTTTTTATTCAGCCTCCTGAAAAAAGGGTAATACTCAATGGTCAATAGATATTTGACTATCATCTCCCTTCCTTCTTTGAGCCTAAATTTTTGATTTCTATTTTCAACTCTACTAATTAAATTTGAAGGAGCAATTTATAAATAGGGATTGCCATTTACAAACAAACTGTGGCATAGAATAATATATATACATATATATGTGTATATATATACTTCCAATAAATGAATAATTCTATAATTTTAAATTAAAAATGATTGTCAATGTGTGACTCATTATATCTTTAATATATGATAAAAATAACATGTACACACATAGATAGATGATAGATGGATAGATAGATGATAGATAGATGTATATGCCACTTGAACACTTAAAGAAAAAGGTCTAGAGAGATGCTATTTCCTTAGGTCAAGATTGACTTCTGATTTTACTATATGTTTTGTTGGATTATAGATGCACATGACCAATGCATAGTTCTCAAAAATCTTCTTTCTCATCTTTTCTTTAAATACACAAACCTACTATTTGAATATTTCAGTACTGTTCTGTTTTCCTACAAAGCTCCTGTGTCAGATTTGGAAACTGTATTCTACATACTGAATATTTATCATGAATGTTCTAGAATCCACCATCTCTTACCAGGCAGGTTGGTACTGTGCCACAGCTCTTCCATTAAAGAACAGAAATGCTTTGGTGTCTAAACCCCTTAATGTGAATGCTGGGTCTAATACTTACCTCAGTTTCCTCATCAAATGAAGGTGAAAGAACAACAGCTGCCAAATCTATTGTCGAAAAATTAGGAAAGATAATGGATTAAAATTAGTTATAAAAAGACTTTTCAATATATTTTTTAAATTTATTATTTTTATTTTTTAAATATTGTATAACTATAACTTGCTATATTGTGGAACTTGTAAAAAATATCAACACATGTATATCTAACTGAAGCTTTTTAGTGGCACCTTACTATCTTCCTGAAAAACTGCAATAACTGAGCAACTACATAAATACACTTAGATACTTAACTTCCATTTTTTTTGAAAGTGAAAATAAAACAATTTCTATGTTATTTCCCTAAGCACTTAGCAACAAACATTTTTATATCAAGTGGTAGGAATATTTTAAACAAGTTTGACTCTTATCCCTATCCAGAAAAAAAAGGTAGACTGATAGTCCTCCATTGGATTAATCCTATATCTTTTTTACCAAAGTTTTACCAACTCTTAATTTGATCAACCTGACAGATGCCTTATTGTAGCCAGTATTTTTTTATTTAAGAGAGATTTTCCATTTAGTGAATATGCATTTGGAGAAGCAATGTTCAAAATATGAACATATTGTGGGAAGAGATTCATTATGGATTTTAAGTGCTACCCAAGCATAGAACATGATTATATGAATATGTGACTTTCACTAAACATCATTTTATATGATATTGCTTAAAATTCCAACCTGCTTTTTATATAACTATCACAAGGGTAGTTGATAGTAACTTACAAATCCTGTATTTGTGTATCTCTTCCCAACTCTATGTTAAATGACTTTACATTAGCAGATTGAAATCAGCTGGTGGAGATATTTACACTATGGAAAGCAGAAAATCAACAGATGTGGCACATCAGCACTAGTTTGTTTTTAAAAACCAGTTGATAAACGTGCATGACTAGTCCCTGATTCCCACTTTATTTTACATTCTGTCTTTTATAATATGGCTTACTATTTGTAAGGGCAAATAGCTTTTCATTATGCTTTCTTTAAGAAATATCCTGCTTTTGCAAGTTTTTTTTTCCTATTTAGGGTTACTAATCCTGCATTGCATATTTGAATTAATTTATAAACAATCTGTTCATTTGAAAATGCTACTGTACTAGGAAATGATATGAAACTATGGATTTATTCAACTTAAACATAAACAGCATGAATATTGCAAACCAATATTTTGCTAAATGTAATGCAATGTTAAATTAAACTTTAGATTTAAACATGTTTATTATTCTAAGTGGAATCTTGAAAGCTATATTCACGTTTCTTTAAATTTACATTTTTATAATGGTATCATTTTTATAGATAGTTTTGTAATGGAAGTCTACCACCATTATAACTATCCCAAGAACACGTTTCTACTGAATATATTGGTTCAGATACACTATCATGTACTTTATATATAACAATAGTGTTACCCTTTCATTCACTGTGTCAAAGAAAAGGAAGTTTTCCCCTACTCCTCTGGTTCTTCTCTGGCTAGTAAAACAAATAAATTAACATTGGACGCATCTGTAGGAGAAAAAAATTAATTAAGTGCCTATGAGGACTCGACATACGATGGAGTATGTGTCCTGAGAGAAGGCTGGACTAGGACCCTGGAGCTTCAAGAAAAGAGGAGGCTTATGTGCATGACAAGAAGATGTCGTCTCATAGGACACAGTTCAGATGCTCTGTAATTCCATGTTAGCCCACCATACAGAGAGGTTTCTCCAATAGAATTTTTTTTCTAGTAAAAACCTTTGTTCTGAGTAAAATGCTCAATTTTCATCTTAGGTGGTTAAGGGTAAGTGTTTCTTGTGAGACAAGTCCTCAATTGCCCTCAGGTCAAAATGATTTGCATGTCAAAGAGATGCTTCTTGAAGTGGTTTGCCTTAAACAGTCTTAAATCAAGTCCTTAATGAAAGAAGTGGAAGATTATCCAGAATGGATGTTCTGGAGATAATAACATGATGTGATTCTTTCTACACATAATCCATGGCTGAAGGTAATCCTTCGGAAGTGACTGAATTCACCCTCATGAGACTTAAAGACAGGCCTGAGTTTAAAGTTCTTCTTTTGGGGATATTTCTAGTGATCTACTTAATTAGCATCATAGGTAACATTGAGTTAATTATGCTCATTCATATCAGTCCGCAGCTACACACAGCTATGTATTTTTTCTTTAGTCACCTAGCTTTTGTTGATTTTTGCTATACCTCCTCTACCAGCCACGAAACTCTGGTGAATTTCCTCCAAGAAATTAAAAGAATATCCTTACTGGCTTGTGCCACTCAGTTATTTTGCTTTATCATGTCTGTGGTTTGTGAAGGGTATATGCTCTCAGTCATGGCTGATGATAGGCATATGGCCATTTCGACCCTTTACTTTATACTGTTGTCATGAACAGAAGAGTCTGTATTCAAATGCTTGTCAATACAGCCACATATTCATATGGTTTTTCTGTGAGACTCCCCCAGTGGATTCCTACATACCACTTATCTTTCTGCAATTCTAATAGAATTAATCACTTTCATTGTGATGATGTTTCTCTGGTTGCTCTGAATTGTTCAAAAACAAAATTCAAACATATCAAAGAACTGACATTATTTACACTTGCTGGTTTCAATACCATTTTCTCTCTTTGTATTGTCCTCTTCTCCTACATATACATTCCACTTACCATTCTGAGAATTAAATCTGCATAAGGCAGAAAAAAGGCATTTTCCACATGTGCTTCCCACCTGACTTCCATAGCTGTATTTTATGGTACAATCATCTCTATTATATGCAGCCAAAAACAAGTCATTCTCTGTATACCAATAAGATAGCTTCTTGTTTTCTATATTGTGATAATTCCCATGCTTAATCCTTTTATACACAGTCTGAGGAACTAGGGAGTCAAAAATGTTTTGAAGAGAATAATGGAAAAGGTATGTTCTACCATAAAATAAATTTGTTTTCGCTGAAAGTCATCAGTATTGAGATATTCAACAAGCAAAACAAAGCAAACACAGAAAATAAAAGAACAAAACAAAAGCAGTCTTCATCTTCTACGTTATCATGCCACTAGTAACATGTATTTTAATGTTACAGTATTAAGCAAATTATCCTTAATACAGTATATTTGTTTCATGACTTTTTTCTATTATGAAAATTAAAAATCTTGATGATATTGAAAGACATAAGAATGAAATAAATTAAACTGTACAAGGTAGAATGAATTAGTTTACATTTTAACTTGGATTTGCCAATTCAAAAAACTTAAACTGGCAAATAACATCTATCTTATATCACTAAATCAGCTTTAAAAATTAGCATTTCCTGTAAAATATACACTAACATGCACACATTCCCAGTAAAATTAATCTGAAATGAGTTGATTCTAATGACCTGACAGGGAGATTGGCATCAACACTGATGAAAAACGTAACTTAAAAAGATTAAAAGAGCAACTAAAATGTTAACAAATGAGACAAGTCACTTTCAGAAAAGAGTAAGTTACCAGATTGGATAATAATGACACAGGAATAATACCAGCTAATTTTTATAACAGGATTTTGTCTTTTAATAGAATGTCTTTGCCTTTAGTAAATATGCACTTAAGTATTAGGGCAAAGAATCATCATATTTTCAATAGATTACCAAGCAGTTTAGGAAAAAAATATAGTACAATATTAACATTTGGGGGATTTGAATGAAGAGTGTACAGAAAGTTTTTATAAAATGTTAGCATCTTTTCTGCAGTTCTGAATATATCAAAATAAAAAATAAAATTCCTTTAGCAATTATTTCATTTATTGTTTTATTTTTAAGCACCAACATAATTTCATAGCAAGAAATTGAGATACAAGCTATGGCACAAATATTAGAGAAGATAAGACTTTTCATGTTTATCATATTTATAATGCATTGTTATAAAGTCCTGTTTTAAAATATTCATTTTCCCCAAAATTGCTAAACGCTGCCATATTCAATAAACTAAAACTTTTAAGTGAAGTTAAAAAATACAAATAAATTCAAAACAATTCAATATTGGAGTCAAGCCATAGAAAAATCACACGTTTACAGTCTTTTTAAGTATCTATGACTTAAATAAGTCTAATAGATAAAAATAATCTAAATATCTTCATGATATCTTTCAAGATCCTTATGTTTTATAACCCTGGTTATCCAGTTTATGTGATTAGGATGTGGAAATTGGGGCATCTTTTTTCACTTATCACAGTGATATTTAGCTTGCAACATACCATCAAACACAGTTATCTTATTGACAACTGAAAATCCATATACAAATTTACTGGGAATATTGTTATTTTCCCCATTGGAATCAATCTTCTTTACATATAAAGCCTATAATTGAGCAGAGCACAGTGTTATGGGAAAGAAAGGTAAATGTTTTGATAGAGATCAATTTTTTGTTTGTTTGCTTGTTTTTCTGGACCCTTCACCACTGCAGTTTGAGAACTCAGGTTACCTACTTGATCTGCACCTTTGCTACCTCAGCAGCCTAAGCCACATGGATGTCACCAAGATCATTGGTTTTAATAGTGAGATGAGACATTCTTTGAATGACTTTCTGATTTCTAGACGTGTGTATTCTAATCAAGAAAAACATTGCATGGTTACATTTATTACAAAACTGTCACTTTTGTTTAATTTCCAACCAACCACTGCAAAATAAAAAATGAACAGATGATTTAATAGATATTTTACTGAAGAAACAAATAAACATGAAAATATATATTCATCACTTATCACTAGGGACATAAAAATCAAAACCTGAGATATTGGCTTATACCAATAAAATTAGCTATTATGGTAACAAGTGTTAATGAGGATATGGAGTTGACTGGAAGTGTGTCCTTTGTTGGTCAAAATTAAACTGGTGCGGAAACTATGGAAAACAGTAAGGAGAGCTCTCAAAAATTAAGACTGGAACTATCACTTGGTCCAGTTATTCCATTTCTAGGTATTTGCCTAAAGAATAAAAGACACTAATATGAAAAGATAGATAAACCCACTGAAGCATTATATTCAAGCAAATATCCAAGAGCTGGAACCAACCAGAGCCATGACTGATGAATGGATAGAGATTATGTGACTTCACAGGTCAAAAACAAAAACAACTCTATAAAATCTTGCTATTTGTGGTAACATGTATAGAAGGAAATGGGGTATTGCTAAGTGAAATAAGTCAGGACAAAGACATGTGGTATGCTATCACTCATCTGTGAAAGAAAAAGAAACAAAGCAAATTAACAAGATATAAACCCGTAGTTTCTGAAGACATAAATGTAGTTACCAGAGAAGAAGTCTAGAGAACAAGTAAAATGGGTAAAAAGGGTCAATTGTTGATTGTGAATGGAAAGTAGCTTTTTATTGATGATACTAATCTATCAAAAACAGATATTGAATTATAATCCTGTAAACCTGAAATCTATCTGATGTCATTAGACAATATTACTTTAATAAAAATAAATAAATAAAACCTGCTTCAACCTTAAAAATATTCCGAGCAGTATTCCTAGGATAAGTTATCTACATTTAATAAAACTTGTTTCTTTTTCTTTTAAATAAAAGTAAATGGTTATAATTTTACTTTCTGGATATCTATTTATTCTTCTGTTCATACGCATGTGAGAAGAATGGAGAAAATAATTTGTTAGAAGATTTGAAAAGAATATTAACTTATCTGTGATTTGCAAGTACTTAAAAGCATTCCACAGATCAAGGAATAAAATATTCATATAAAATAATTTTCCATTTGAATACAAGTAATTTTAAGCAACAATTTTATTTTTCTAAGTCAAAAACCATTTTCTAAGATTATACTGAATGTAGCTCCATATCAATAGGGATTTCATGGCTTGATTATTATATGTTTATATTTTAAAAGATTGTCAAGTTTCACAAATAGGGATGAAACTAGTGCAATCTAAATCATTACTTGGTAGCTTTGCAAAGTATAATATCAAGTTGGATGCCTGTTGCATACTGTGATCTTACTAAAATTCAAAATTTAATAAAATCCATACTGAAACAAAAATAAATTTTTAAAAAAGTGAATATTTTGTGAGTTTTGTTCCCATGTACTAGGATAACCTTTGTTCTCTGTTACTAATACGTTATTATACTTGAGTTCAGTCAGTATAGAGATCTGAAATTTTGAATGATTCATTATTCCTTGCCTGTTAAGTAATTGGATCCCAGAAGATTAACCATAGCATAATTTCTTATGCCTGTGAGACATCATTATACTGTTTATTTATAAGTTGTTAGAATGATGTAGCACAGGAAAAAATGTTCTACTTGGACCAACTAACAATATAAAATAAACTTGTGATGAGAAGTATTGGTGGTATTCACAGTTTATTCAGACATAGTGGACTCTTTTGATTTGATTACGTATTGCTCAAAGTCAGTATGTAGAAGAGGAGAAAATTAAGGTAACTGGGGCAGTGAAAATGATTTGGAATGACACCAACTTTGTGTTCATTTTTTCTCCATTATTCTACTAGTATATTTGGTGCATCTACTAGTCTATGTGTCCCACTAAGTATCGAAGAAAAAGCACAGTGGAATATAGAACTAATTTTGCCTACCAAAAATTTAAAATTTATAGTGAGTTACAAATTAAGAGGTGAGTGAGTTACTTGCTATATCACTATAAAGATAATGAAACAACCTCAAAATGAAGCAAAATCTCACCTACAATCTGAATGACAATAGAAAAATAGTCACGACCAGAGGAATGAAGATAAAGGGAGGAGTATCCTAGCTCAAATTTGTACAAAATCAGTAATGACATTTGAGAAATTCATCACATGCAACGTGTCTGGAATATGGAGATTATATTACGAAAGTCACAATGTGTGAGACTGCAAAGGAGAGTGTGTTTGTCAAAGTTTGAGTTTAGACACATCATGAAATTTGGACTCAGAATATTGTAAGGTTGGTGGGAAACAATCTAAGTTTAGTATGTTAGAAAACACCCACATGGTGTCAAATATGCTGAAAGGATCCCAATACTGGTAGCTAAGAGAAATGTTGGTACAGTAGTTCAGAAAGTAGAGCTAAAGACCCAAATAAATAAAATAATATAAAAGGTGTTACAGGTAGACAACTTGGTGGGAAAAGTGTTAAATAATTAGTAGTATGTAATAATTAACTGATCTCTGGTAGAAGTTAAAGAGACATATGAATATGTTTTATTGGTTTCTTTCCTGGCTGATTGGAAAATGACACCATTCACTAAGTTAAAAAGTAAATGTCATTTGAGAAGCATAGGATCATTATGAAATTGCTGAATACTCTTTTTTAAACATGCTGAATTTTGGCATTTTAGGAATACCTAAATGCAGTTGTCTAGAAATCTATTTATTACGTTCCTGAAGTTTACAGATGTCTAGTCTAGAAATTTAGACATTTGCATTATCATCAAATAAATAACAACTGTCCCTATAGCATTAAATGAGAGCTCCCAATAAGAATATGCAAAAACGATATGAATTGTCTTAGAAAACAACTGCAAAGTAGTAATTTGTTGAAAACAGAAACAAAGAAAGCAGAATCAGCAAGGAATGTAACAGGAATATAGGAAAATTTAGAGATTTTGTTGGTTTGGACGCCCAAAATTGGTGGTTTTCATGATGAATTCTGAGGTCAATGACATCTAGTTCTGCAGAGATGTCATCGAAGAAATCTTCATTGTCTTTAGGAAGAAGAAGAGTGTTGATGAACTTAGAATGAGAAATTGCATTGCAATTATACTGAGAATAAACTTTGGAATATAAGGTTTGAGTAATAAATGAGAGGTAAGTGATCGTTCCAGTTTGTTTGACAATGAAGGGATGAAAGGAATGGAATTTATTGAATAAAGGTAAAGGAGTACAAGTTTGTGGTCACTGGTGAGGTTTTTTGCATATATCTTGCTGTTAGATTGATGGGAAAGGTTGGAAAAATCTGTACAGAAAGAAGTTATTGGAGTCAAAAGAGTTGCAAACCAAAATGTAAGTGTAGATATTAGAAAGAGAGCATCGCCACTTAACCCTGTCTGAAAAATCATTACTAGAAACTGAACTGAGGGTAGGGCATCAAGGACTAGCTACTGAGTGATTATGCTTCATCTCACACTTAGAAAATATGAAGAGGCTTAATCTGTCAACTTGTTTCCATAGCTGAAAGTGAAGATGACAGTATTATCACCAATATACAGGATTGATAGAGAGATAATCTGAGATAAAGCAATCAAAAATAAAATCAGATTCATCTCTCTTCTGCTCAAGAAAAGATCATTAAAATTTACATTTCTTTTAATTAGCCAGAAATCAGTTGGTATTTCTACAAATACACACTAGGAATTGTGAACTTTTTCTTCTCCTGCTTTAATTGGAATATTTGAAGATACATGATAATATTTTTCCAAATCATTTACTATAATTTCAATTGTTACACATAATAAAAAATAGCAAGGTGAGCCACATTCCTAAGGAGCTTTCCTAACCTTCAATTTATGAATATTGCATAACAATTGAAGGAAAACTAGGAATGAGAGTAAGAGAATAAAGTAGAATAAAACAAAATCCTGAATAAAAATCAATATTCAAAAATTTGTTTCTGACTTTTCATATAATCTCTTCTAGAATTATTTTTAATTCATTTTAATTTATTAATTAAAAATTTTCAAGTTAGTATAACTTTGTTTTAAGTATTCCAAAAATTAAAAAAATTCTGTGCTCCAGTAATTCTGAGTACTTATTTTCTCTCATTATAGCTGTGTGATAGATCATAAATAAAATACTATCTTTTTGTCATTACAAATATTACAATTTTGAAATCTCTGCCTAGAAAAAATCACCTCATTGGGAAACCAGAATTAACATGAAGAATCTTCTTTGAATGTGTTCAAAATAAGATTGTGGTGGACCAGAATCTGTTCCCAACATCTGCTTGATTCTTGCTAGTGGAGACAAGGATACTCAGAATGTGTGCTCTGCAGCTTTTTGCAATGTAGACAAACAAACGAAAATCTTGAAAATCTACTTCATGGCCAAAGGCAATCATTCAGCTGTGTCTGAATTTATCTTCTTGGGATTCACAGATAATCCAGAACTTCAAGTCATTCTCTTCTGTGTATTCCTAGCAATCTATTTACCTAGTGTCCTGGGTAATCTTGGTTTGATTGTGTTAATCCGAATGAGCTCCCAGCTTCACACACCCATGTATTTCTTCCTCAGCCACCTGGCTTTTGTTGACTTTTCTTTGACCTCCACAGTTACCCCAAACACTTTGGTGAATTTTCTAGGTGAAGTTAAAAGCATAACATTTTGTGGATGTGCCACTCAGGTATGTTGCTTCATCACTTTTGTAGTTTGTGAGATGTTTTTACTTTCTATCATGGCGTATGATCGTTATGTTGCTATCTGCAACCCTTTACTCTATGTAATCCTCATGCCTAGAAAACTCTGTAATCAAATGATTGCTAGCACCTATGTGTACGGATTCACTGTGGGTCTCCTACAGACAGTGACAACATTCAATTTGTCTTTTTGTAATTCCAACTTGATCAACCATTTCTACTGTGATGATGTTCCACTGCTTGCTCTGGCTTGCTCAGACACTCGAGTCAAAGAGCTGATGTTGTTAATCATCGCCGGTTTCAATACTATATGTTCTCTATTGGTTGTGATCATTTCTTATGTCTTCATCGTTTTTGCTATCCTAAGGATCCAATCTGCTTCAGGTAGACAGAAAACCTTTTCTACCTGTGCTTCCCACCTGACCTCTGTAACAATATTTTATGGGACAATCATTTTTATGTACCTACTTCCCAAATCAAGTCAATCTCTGAGCACAGATAAATTTGCTTCTGTGTTTTATGTGGTAGTGATCCCCATGTTAAATCCATTGATCTATAGTTTGAGAAATCAGGAGGTAAAAAATGCATTGAAAAAAATTATAGAAAAGTTGTGTTTGCTACAAAATCATTGAAAAAATTTACATAGTGAAGGATCAGAATTGTCTCTTTTCTAGATTCTAGAGACTGGTAAACAATGGAAACAATTCTCCATTCTCAGTGCTCCAGTTCACTCAGAATACCACTAAACTTTGTTTCATTATCATTGATATCTCTCTTTTAAAGTATCTTTTATTCCAATCCTAAAGTAAGTACCTTTTTCTTCAAGTAAAAAGAATTAAGTTGCTTTTATTGCATTTGAAGCAAAAGATAAGATTAATAAGAACTTATCTAGATCCGAACAGTCAACATAAAAATAGAGTTAATCTAGGCAATGTTTTCTTCATGTGTCAGGTTATTGGTAAAGAGCTTTAAATGAATGGTCTGTAATTTTAATAATAGCCTACTGAAATGAGTTTATATATATGAAAACTGGAAAAAAACAAAATTTGGTTTCAACTTTGTCTAACTATAAATATTAACTTGGATAAAAAATTCCGGAGACAATCCTGTGACTACTGCTATGTCAGTCACTCAGATTACATCATCAGAGACATTTGAACTACAAACTGGGAAACAATTTCCTTCCCTCATTCCAATAAAAATGACTCCAGTCTGACATCAAGAAATTGTCTAAATAGACTGTCCTCAGGACTCCTAACTAGATTTACAGTTTTCACCGATTAGTGAGCTTTGTATTGCTATCGTTTCCATGGAATGCCTTTTATTTATTGACTATCTTATATCTCTACCTATGATTTTAACATTGGGGTTAAGAAAGAAGAAAACAGAATTAAATGATAAGTCCCCCAAAAGTCACAAGAACCTACATATAAAATTCATTTTTTATAAATTAAAACATTAATAAAAATGTGAGTTTGGGTCTACATAGAAGACAGATTGCTCTTGTTGCTCATATTCTTTGGAAAAAAACAGTAATGGAATTGATAACCACATACGAGAAGGGAAATCTCTGCCTTTATTACCACTTTGCCTATCATTGATGTCAAATATCTGTAGAATCTCCATCACCCTTCAAAACACAAATTCTTAACTGTGTAAAGAATCCTCTCAAATCTAACCAAATTTCACTTCAACATTTTGATCTCATTGAGTTCCATCTGCTACTATATAATTGCCTTTGTTTAGAACCTGTGGAAAATTCCTCCACAACTCTAAAGGCACAATTTTCTCTTTTATAAATTTGGTTGCAGACTAAGATTAATTATTTCCTTCATTTTAGATTTATCAACTTCTTGATATTATATCATGATGAAAAATAAATACCATGAGAATCACAGAAGGAGGAGTAAAAATTACAAATATTTTATTTAAATATATCTGGAAACAAAATGAAGAATTTTGGTTTCAATGTTTTGACTGAGGGACTGACTTTTCTAAAGATGAGCCCAGTTACTTGCAACAGTTTTCAGAATACAGTTTTAGAGGATGCATAGAGCAGTGTGCATCTGCCCAACAAGAAATTGAATAGCCTATCTACTGAAGACATGCGAAATGCTTAGTTCATTTCCCTGAGAAAAGCCTGATTTCCTTTAACAAGTGATTAATGATACCAAAATATTTAAATTGCTTAAAGACTTGAAAACTTCAATTTGCTTTGTATTTAATAAATATTGTTGATAATTTCATGAAGTAGAAGAGTGAAAACCCAGAGAGCATCTTTCCTCATGGGAGAGATTGGGAGTCTATAGACAACTATGTCTATAATGTTTCTAGTGACTTCAATAAAATATAGATACCTGTGTATATTTTTCCATATAAAAATTCATTTCGAAGACAAAGTGTGGTGAACAGAAACACCATGTTTCTTTGTCAAAATTGCATCGAAAATCTGAGAATTCATTCAATTCACAATGTTGTAGAAGTATCTTATGGCAGCATAGCTGAGTTAGTGAAAATTCAGTTCAGAAGAGGAAATAATTTCCTCAAATTGCAAACCTCAAACTATATTTCATATGATTGAAACAACCATAGTCACGAAAGTGAGGAAAGATGTTATTAAACCATCAATTATATTTGCTTTTATAAAAATATAAAAAATCAAAATAATGAAAATATATCATGTCACTCAATTTTAAATTTAATGTCTTGATCCTATATGGTTGACTGAATAAATAGCAGACAGAAAATGACATCATAATCTAGAACCATTTCTAGTTCAAAAGATATATAAATACATTGAATTAACTCATTTAAAACAATCATATTTTATAAGAGGGAAGGAAGGAAGGAAGCAAGGAAGGAAGGAAGGAAGGAAGGGAGAGCATATTTATTTATTCTGCATATGCAGACTCCACCATCTCACCTTATCATGGACCTGGTTCCTTGGGGTGGACATAGTTCACACTCCAGCCCAGTCTCAGACACCTTAGTCACAAGAGTACACTGAAATAAATTTTCTTATAAATGATATGCTCTTCCAATTACATTTAAAATCTGCTGACACATTTAAGACGGGATAATGTATAATACCCAATATCTCAGCACACATAGTGTTAAGAAAACAAGTGTCTCATAGACTTATATTTGCATTTAGAACTATCGCATTATTCACACTACCAGTTATTTGAACTTAGACAATTATTAATAATTGAAGCTGGAAGGTGAAGCCTCATCTATTAACTTTCTCTTTTACTATAATAATAAGTACATTTTAAATTCTTAGCAGTTAATCAAAACTTAGCCAGGCTTTGTCCTTATTTAAAGATGATTAGTCTTTGACAGTTCACAAACCTAACCTTTAACTACTTATAACAAACAAATTATATAACACACACCTACTCAGCACTTATAACAGGGTATTGTTCCAAGCATTTCATAAATGTTTACCTGTTTAGTTCTCAAAGCAATGAATTGGATCTTACTATTTTCCAGAATTTTAAAGAGTCACGCAGTCTGCATTAACTGGCCAAGTTTGCACAGCTAATAAAAAAATGAAATGGCTTTCAAACTCAGTCTTGGTTCCAGAGTTCTAAGTTACAACAAAAGCATGATTCTGCCTTTTCTCAGGAACACATACGTATGCGTGAATGAGGGGGTGTTTGTGTTTGTATTTGAGCATAATTTCAGTATTCTCTAAGTCTGTAATGGCTGAAAAGAAAGCTGAATCATACTGACTTTTAAGGATTGGCCCAGGCCCTTGTAGAAAATGTCCATTCCTTTGAAGTAGCAATCACATTTTCAATCAACTGGAAAGAATTAGGAAAAATACCAGTAAGAGAAAGCTTCATCCATTTCCTTGCTTGTATTTAATAAAACGTATTATTTATTATTTTCTTAACTTTAATATCTTCAAGGTTTCATAACCTTTTTCCAAGGCTTTCTTGGAGGCATCTTTCACTTCTTTGTTCCTTAGACTATAGATGAGGGGGTTCAACATGGGGATCACCACCGTGTAAAATACTGAAGCCATTTTATCTGTGTCCAGGGAGTGGTTTGATTTTGGCTGTAGATACATAAAGATAAGTGTTCCGTAGAAGATTGCAACAGCCACCATATGGGAACCACAGGTAGAAATGGCCTTGCGACGTCCTTGGTTAGAGCGGATCCTTAAAATGGCGGCAATGATGAAGACATAGGAGGTGAGAACAATGGAAGAAGAACAGATCATATCAAAGCCAGCAAACGCAAAGATCAGAATTTCCTTTATGTGTGTGTCTGAGCAGGCCAGAGCCAGGAGAGGAAGATCATCACAATAGAAATGGTTAATAACATTGGGACCACAGTAAATTAGACGGAATGTAATAATGGTATGAAATAGAGCAACCAGAAAGCTGTATATATATGGAACTGCCACTAATTGAATGCAGACCCTTTTTGACATCAGTGTTGTATAATGTAGGGGACTACAGATAGCAACATAGCGATCATAGGCCATGGAAGCTAAAAGGAAACACTCGGTGATCATGAACGTGAGAAAACAACCCAATTGAGTGGCACACGCATGGAAAGAAATCATGTTCTGTTCCACAACAAAATTCACCATCATCTTTGGTGTGATAGCAGAGGAGTAGCAAAGGTCAACAAAGGCTAAGTGACTGAGGAAATAGTACATAGGTGTGTGGAGTCGGGTATCAAGCCTGATTAAGGTAATCAACCCAAGGTTGCCAAGCACTGTGACCAGGTAGATGACTAAAAACATCACAAAGCATGGGGCCTGAAGCTCTGGTCGATCTGTAATTCCTCTGAGAATGAATTCAGTGACGTAAGTGTTATTAGTGTTAGCCATTTATTGTAGCAGATTTGGCCACAAGTTGAAAAATGAAAATATGCTCCTCATGATTGCTGAGCGGTAGGTAAAAAATGTTCACTGGTGTAGTCTTGAATCATTAGCTTGTGTGCGAAAAATACACCTTACCTTTTTAATAAGGTGCCATTCTTGCTCTAGAGAGAAGAGTCCTTGACTCATAGAATAGTCTCCCTGTCCATTATTTTGCTTGGCAATTCTGAAAAATATGGGAGAAATCTTGTTAAAAGTTAAATATCTGACAGGAAACATTTGAGGCAACTAACACTAATATTTGAGTTTAGGCTACAACTAGTTTTCTACGAATATATATGTATATCAGCAGAAAATATGTAACTCATAAATTAAATTTTATTTATATTCATTTTTCAATTTTCTGCATTTTTCCATAGTCTTAAAAATCATCAAAATGATCTACTATGACTTATTTTTCTATATCTTCCTCTCAACACACACATATAACATAGAATTGTAAGTACTTGACCTAGAAACATTAAAATAAAAGTAATCAAAAATATGAAAAAAATCAATTTTATTTGCTTAGGACTTTAAGAGATAAATGATGACTATATTTTCCAATTCAAAATTCACCATACTTTAGGTTTATTTCTGTTAGTTTAATCAGTTCTTCAGATAACTTTTATTTCTAAAATATATCTAAGCAAATGTATTTCCCCCCAAATAAGTTTTAATATATTTCAAAGGTTTAATAGACAAAGCACTACTCCAGGTTTCACTTTTAACAACATGTACGATGGACATAATCATTGTAATCAAAGTTTTATAGAGGTCTATATATGTAGTTGAAGTTCTTGATTCATGCTTCAGAATAATTGCAGTTATTAGTATTTCCGCCAACCCTGAAAAGAACTAGTCCTATTAAGCCCAATGCCTAATTGACTCTTTTGTGTGTTTTTTGCTCCTGGCTATTTTCCACAAAGCATAAACATAAAATATTAATAAAGAAAGGAGCCTTGAGATCTTTTCATGTCTATGTACTACCTCACATGTCAAATTGTATCCATCACTGTTATATTTTATATGTAGTAAGTGGTGTCCTTATCAGATACCCTACTTAGTTCAATACATGACTTAATTTAGGATTGTCTTTTGCTAACACTATGACAAATATTTTATCTCATCATCCTACTTAATAGTTGAAAAATCCAGGTTTATGGCTGTGGACACAAATAATGGGTTATATAAGAAGGATATGACTAAGTTTGTTTGAAAACACAGTTCATAGTCATCATTACCAGGTAATGTATGGGTAACTTCTTCCACTTGTCACTGACATAGAACAAAAAGGCTGGCAGATACATTTTTCTGTAGAAAGCTAAATGCTTAATGCTTAGAGAAGACAAATACAAAAGCTGCATTTAAGTGAAGATCGCTGAACTTTCCATGTGCATTGCCAAGACAAAATTGCGGAAGTCTTATCTTCTAATAACTTATCATGTAAAATTTCCCTTCCTGTTACATAACTGCTTCATTCAAGAACTTTCAGAATTAAGGCTTCTCCCACTTCCACACAGAGCTAGAACATTGTTAAATTTTTATCACATTTTTATCTGAATTCTAGTTGTGAATATCTGATCTGAATCCTCGTTGAGAATAGTTGTAAGGTTACTATAAGATGTAAAAGTAATTTAGATCATGTTCACAACAAAATAGTGTCATAGATAGCGATGTATTTCAACTTGACCATCACAGTCAAATTAGCAAAGGCCATCTGGCATTAGAGTTTCTTATATTATACCTTCAGTATGTGTGATTGTTTCAAAGTATATGTCAAACCAAATAGGGAGAAAATATATGAGAATACAAATGCATTAATGAGAATAGTCACTGTTTACTATTAAGTGGAGTAATTAAACACCACATTACTGGTAGAAAACAAAATCCACGGTGGAGTTGCATATTAAAGTAGAGATTGGATTCCAAATCCAACACTTAAAAATCACATGGAAACAAAATTACCTATGAAAATCTACTAAAGTGCTCACAAAATACAGCATTTATGATTTTGTGTTTTTCTGACAATATTATTTGATTGATGCCGATACTTTTGAAGTTACATTTCTTCAGAATTTCTATTTTCTGTAGCTTGTTCTGAAACTATCACTATTCCAAAGTCTCACCACTTCTTCAATCTGTTTCATAGTTTCAGTTTTGAGGGTAAATCATCACTAAAGGTGACCTAATGATTTCTTGAATAAACACTGTTGTTTTGTGGTTCACTCTTTCTTTAAGAGATTGCTTTGTTGTTCTTCTGTTTTTCAAAGTTTACTGCACATTGGAATCATATGCAGTTTAATCCCCAAATCCAAACACCTACTACCAATTTAGTCAGAATGTCTGGGGGATATACAACTTCAATATTTTTAAAGCTTCTGGGTGGTACCTGTGTATAGTCATGTCTGAGAATCAATAGCCTAAACAACAAATTCAATGATTAGAATGCCAAGTGGGGATCAGGCATAGCTAGACATGTGTTGATTTCTCTTGCTTTTGCTTACCTAACCTGTAGCTTAATTAGTCTGAGTCCAGCCTGTCAGATAAATTCATGTTGGATTAGGTCTATTTTTGTTCATATGAAAAGGCTCACCAAGGGTTATGTGAACATAATAGCTTTAATAAAATAAATTTTTAGGTTCTTCCCTTCCATTTCTGTTCCTTTATGAAAAAAGAATTTATCTAAGAGAGCACCTACACTCTTGGCTCTTGTCTTTCCATTTCAAAATCTACCCTTTTCCCACTTTACAGAAGAAAGACATATTTCTTACTCATCAGGAATCTGATTATCATGTATTGTTCCAAGGTCTAAAATCATTTACGGTTCCAAAACATTAGGCATTCAGATATTCCTTTCACCAATAACCAAAAATATACTCCCCAACTCATTAATATAACGAATTCAAATGAAAATAAATTTGTTAGATTATCGAAATTGCAAATATATAAGTTAACCATTTATATGCTGAGAATAATTATAACTCAGAAATATTTTGCTATTATAGCATATAGAATATTATCCTAATAGAATCTCTTAATTAAAAGAATAAAATTCCAGTCGATCTCTGTATGTATTTGAGTTTTAGAAAAGTTAAAATAACCAAAGAAAAAAGTTTCACTAATTAAAGCATATTAGAGTAGATCTACTGTTTTCTTTTGATAGAAATGGAATGGAAGAAAGAAATAGAAGATGATAGCTACTTTCTAACTCTTTAAAAAGGAATTAGCTTTACGTGTTTTTAATGTATGGTGACAATTTTCAATTACTATTTTATTTGTACTACATATGTAAATTTGTAACACAGACAAATTGCATTTTCACTTATTTAAATTATTGATGAGCTTTTATGTGTTAGCCATATATGATGCAGAAAATATTTGTTTTTTAGTTATGTTATAGGATACCAAAATTAATCAGTAATTACAATTTTAATTATTTCTAGTAGTTTTCTAATTATTTAACAATAAACAACTTCATGAATTTAATTTCTACTTGCAGTTTACATTTTACCCATCTAGATTCTCAAAACATAGTCGCAGAGCTAATTAAGTCTCTCTTTTGTACTATGCTCTAAAGGGGTTGACTGCTTTTTAAGAACTAAGGACCTATCTCTGAAGTTTTAGACACCTAGGCAATTAACACAATGGCAATATTTACACAGGAAATTGTTCAATAATAAGGATGATAAAATGGTCATTGGAGAACCTCCATACAAATGACAGAACAAAGCATGAAGAAAGACTGGGGGGCACTGCTTTGTATATGATTGCCTTAAAGCCTTGCTTGAGGCCAAACATCTTTTCTGAGAAAATTAGAGATTGATTTCTATTTTATTTCTGAATTTAAAAATTATTAACATGGAATATTTTATCATACATTTGGTGCTTCCAAAGGCCAAGAATGACTAAAAACAACAAAATTGCTATTAACTTAAGTGTAGAGCCAATCTTGGTGACTAATTGTCATAAAAAAAAAATTAAGATAGAAAATCTCACCTACCCTCTGTTTCTCCTCTCTCAGCCATAGTGACAACTCCCTTTTGTTTGGAGGGTTATTCTAGGCAGTTATCTAATTACATCAATATGAAGTCATATAAAGAGGGAGAGTTGAAGTTTAATAAAGTCATAGTTTAAGTACAAATAGATATCCTTTAGAAAGTTCTTGCGAGCAAGAAATTTTAGGATGTTAGAGTTGTTTACTCTAAATGTGAACTGATTCCATTTAGCATCACAGCTCACCAAGAAAAGTTTCCAAATCGGAAACTAGGTTATGGGTGAAGATGTGGTGATTCTCTCCATATACAAACTCCATATGACTCACCTGCTTAGCAATGACCCTGGCTCCCAGTGAACTCATTCCCAAATTGAGTGATTTATAAGTTGTTAGATCCCTTTGTGACTACATTTGAACCTCTAGGGGAATCTGAAGTCTAAAATGTTTTCTTCCCTATACTCTCAATTTATATAAATATATTGGGGATTAAAATATATTTTAATTATTTGTATTCCCTGAAGGATTCATTCATCAATACCAATCATACAAATTTCATAAAGACAAAAGTAGACTATACTACTGGAGACATCATTAAAAGACCTATAAACTTGGTTAATTTGATTAAGAATCTAAATTTTATGGAAGAATGAATAAGACCAGTACTTAAATCTTGAGTAGCTTACTTCTGAGAACTTCAGAAATGTCTGTATTCTTTTTATACCTTAATTTCTTCAATTGAAAAATCAAGTTAAAAAAGCATACCTTCTATCTTTGTGAATACTGAATGACAATATACATAAAAGACTCAGTAAACTCTATGCCACGTAGCAAGTGCCCAAAAGATATTTACTTTTTAAAAAGTAAGAATAATCACACACACAAATAGAACCAAGTTATTCCCAAAATCCTACCTGAAAAATAAGACCTGTCTATTGTAATTTCAGACTCCATCATGGTAAATTTACACAAGAAGGAAACTATGTTTTCTTTAATGTTAAAATCCAGTTTCTGCTCAAATTTCAAAGTGGAAAAAATAATTTTCCAATCTAACATATGTCATGCATCACTAGATATCTGTAAACATATGAAAACACAATTGTAACCAAATTTCTTTAATATCTATTGTTTTCAAATTCCAATAATCATTTTATCCTCTCCTATCCAGTTTCCCCCTCCATAGAAGACAGACCTTGTCTAGAATATCTGACTTACATGCTATTGATAAACACAATTAACTTTGTCTTTTCCCTTCCCCTCTTTTAATTCTTCTTCTTCCACCTTCTCCAACTTTCTCTCCTCCTCTTCTTCTTTATCCTCTATCTGTTCATCTGTCTCTTCATTCCTTCTTTTGTTCCTGTTTATCCTTCCCACATCCTCACTCTTTTTCCTTCTGTTTCTGCACTCTGCATTAGTACATGTGGTATTGTTGAACTGAAGATTCTGAACTTTCAAATTTTAAAAGCATGCCAATAAATATTTTATCAATCAATAAGTTATTAATTATTTCACCAAATTAAGTTATCTTAAGATACATCTCTCTCCAGAATCGTATAAATATCAGCTAGTTTCAGTTATTAATCCTGCTTTAATTTAAATTTATTAGGTTTAGTTTCTTTTTATAAGCTTATTAGTCCACAATATTTCTTCTATGAGTTACCTGTTGATATATATTTTCCCTATTAAGTTATCTTCTAAAAATTATTCATTTTTTAATATGATTAAGTTTTTTTAAAATTGTATTGAAGTATTATGCCATAACATTTTATAGGTTTAAGAAATGCAATGAGGATTTAAGTATGTGTTTTTTTCAAGGAATTTTACAGTTACAGGTATGGGGGTCAAAGGAAATATTCCCCCATTTCTCTGAGCTTCTTCACAAGTTAGATGAATGAACAAACTAACATTGAATCAATTAGTAAGATAAAGCCCAAGTTTAATAAAAGATGTATGGAGACTTAGTACGATGGCAAATTCTGAGGTGACTGGGGCACAGTGATGATTTATATTCTGAGCAGAGACATGGAGAAGGGACCTGGAGTATGAGGGAATAAAAAGAGGTCAGCAGTGCTAAGAGATAGGTTTCTTCCATAGAGAGGACTATTTGCAGATAGACTATTTGCAGATAAACTCTTTCAGATTAAGATCTTCCCAAACTACATTTTCTAAAGAATAGGAACAAAAGAAGTAAAGAAGGGAAGAACTAAATAGAAGAATTGGAGTCTCTTCTATGCCTCTCGGTCTGTCCTTGGCTTTTCATACCAGACAGGGGCATCCACAAGACACCAATTCTAAAATACTTGATGTGCTCTGCTTTAGCCCCTTCACAAGTCTTTATTTAAGTTGTTAAACCATTTTGAGTTGATTCCCAAGTATAGTACAAGATGAGGGTCTAATTTCATTCTTCTGCATGTTTCTCTTGTTGAAGAGACTATTCTTCAATTTTTTATGTTGGCATCTCATCGAAGATTACTTGATTATATATATATGTACAGTTATGACAAGAACATGGTGCTTTATTTTTATTTAATGACACTTTATAAAATATTTTGATGGCAGCAGTGTAATTCCTCCAGATTTGTTCCTGTTTTTCATGATTGTTTTGTTTTAGTCATTTGGGGTCTTTTGTGGTTACATATGAAATTTACAAGTATAGAAAATGACATTATAATAACTAAGTGATACAGGCACAGCATAACTGAAAATCTATAGGGCAGCATGCAGATGTATGAGCAGAACACTAACTGGTAAAACCTGAGACATCTAAGAATAAAGACCGCAGAGCAAGGACCCCATCTTAGCAACCTGCGTCTAGGACATACCAATAGATACTCCTGCAACCCTTTTTCACTCTAAGTAACCTGGACATGCCCATGAAGGAAGAAATCCCCATTCTTCATATACAGACAATAATTCATCTTGCCTGAGTGAGAGGCAGGTAGTACACAGGTTGCTCACAGGTGTGCTTTTCCTTGATATAACTTTCCTGGACCACAGGGCACATAAACTCACTGTTTCTGCTTTTAATAAATTTGCTGTGTGTTCCTGACCAAATAGCACTGTCCACGAATTCATTCTGGGTGCACCCAGAGTCTCATGAGTGTGTCTTGCTCACCTTCACTTAGAATCACATTTTCTTTGATTTTTTTTCTACCTCAAAATTCCAGTGTCAGTCTCTATTTCTCTACTGTTATTTCTCTTAGCTCTTCACTCTTTCAAACCTTACATTTTTATCAAATTCAGTAACCACTAAATCTCAAATAAACGTCTCTATTTAGACATCCCCTTTCAGCTTCAAAGTTTCATTTCCAAATGTCTCAAAACATTTGAGCTCTGCATTCCAACGACCAAATTCTAGGTATCCTCTCCCAAATTTACTTTTCTTCCTTTCTTTCTTATTTGGCGAAGAAAATTAATATCCATCCAGTTTAAATAATAGTGTTTACCCTTGTACACTTCTTCCTCCATTCCCAAAATTTATATCTACTTTGTCTTCTAGATATTTTCTGTTTCCTTTCGTTTGTTTCTTTTAATCTTCATTTTCACCCTGTGGTTCCAACTGACATGATTTCCAGTTTAAGGTGGTTTAAATAGCATTCTAATTAGTCTCTTTTAAACTTTGAAATGCAAACTCTATTGAATGACCCCATTAATTCAAAATCTTTAGTGACACTCAAACAAAGGTTGAATTCCCTACAATAGTTTACAAGATTCTGCATAAATTGACCCAGGCTATAATCTCTACTTCTTCTTTGCTTTCCTAATCCACACTTTTCTAACCACATTCTTTTTATGCTATAAATTTCCTTTAGTCACAAAAGTTTATATATTTATCTTTTTTCTTAAATGCTGTCCCTATCGCCTATTTTGTCAATGCTTTCATGCAAATACAAAGGAGGCATCATTTTCTAAGAGATGCTTTGCTGCTGAAAACTGAATAGTGTTGAGTTCTTTTGCATATTCTCATCATCATGTACCTCTCCTTGAAAGGAATGATGACAGTTTATGATTATATAATTTTCTGTGATGCTATTGTTAGGTCTTTCCCAATAAATTATGAGTTACTTGAGCGTAGGGACTATAGTGTCTACTTTGCTCACTATGTTACTGCTGAGTTCCTGAATACTAGTACAGTGCATATATATACGTATATATATATACATATACATATATACATATATGTATATGTATATATATATAGCGTCTACACTTATTTAGGTGTGCTCAAATTGTACCAAGAAAACTTCATACATTCTGTTTTTAGCCTATTCAATCCTCACAATCATCCTGTGATATAAGTACTCCTATCATTCCTAAAAATAAAGGAATAATTTAAAGTACAGAGAGCTCAGGCATCTTGCTCATGCTCACACACCAAGAAAATAGAAGAGTCATATTTATTTACTTACTCCAGAAACATCACCATTCATTTACAATAGTCCCAGTTTTGCTTTCACCACTGGAATACCAACGCACCTCCAAGGCATACTTGATAGCAGGATCCATTGGATGCAACCAATAGCAAGAAGTTGAAACAGGAGATGAGGTGGTACTAGGACAGGGAGGTAGGATACTTTGTTCCTGCTCTGCTGTCTCCCTGCTTTACCTCAAGATCTCTGTGCCACCTCTTATTCATTGCCATGGTCTCATCAGGTTCCCATTTCTCTGAAATTTCTTTCAGCTCTTCAGGTGTTGGTCAGATTTCATTGTTATTAGATTCTAGATGCCTCATTATTCTTTGCTTACTTATGTTATTTCATTCCAGTTGTATGGTTGGCTCTCAAGAATTTAATCAACAGTTCTCATTTCACTGCAATTAACTTCATTTGGGGAAGATAATTAAATTTTTGGAAATTAGTTGAAAAGAATGATCACTACTATGCAATTAAGTGAAGTTGGGTACATTCTAATACTTTGTTTAAATGAAAAACTTAAGCCAAAACTTAAAGAATGGACAAGATTACTATGATTAGAAATGAAGGCAAGTTCTGTAAGATGCTTCTATCTTGACTACTTAAAATATTAAATATTCTTCTTATTCATGTAATATAATTTAGTTTTGAAATGAAATGTGGGTGGATGTGAGGAAAGATAAAAAAATTCCTGAAATTGTCAGCAAGGTTTTGTTTAGGCACTGAGAGCTAAATTATAGTATTGTTATATAATATCCATAATTTCACAAAACATCAACATGAAAAAAGTTTACATGGTAGTAATGATGACATGAGACAATCAAGATGACTCAGTAATAAGGTAAAAACACAGGCAAAATCAAGAATGTCTACACCACAAACATTGACAAACATCCTTGTCATCTGGCTAATGTGAAGGACTCTTCCTTGCGAATTAACGTTTGTCCTCCAGTAGAATTTGTCCACATTCTAAACAAGAGCCATTAACATATCAAGTCATAAAAATGCTGCCACTATCAGACCACAGTATCCAGAGTACAACAATGCCTTCTTGAACCATAACCTAAATATTCTCAAAGCTTGAAATTCTGTAGCAAACTCAATACATAAACTCTTGTTTTCCATGTGGTTAATCTTCCTTGTTGAAATAACCAACAATAATTGACTTTTTCTAGTGGTCTCTGCCTAGGAACTTCAACATACTAAATGGTATGAAGTCTGAAATTTACTTCAAAATAACTTCAAGAGTTACTGAATGAGTTAGAAATATGGATGAAACATATCATGAATGGAGATAAGAAAGCTGGGTAATTTTTATTTGGAAAGAAGAATAATATTTATTATACGAGATTTTCTACTTGTGTATATATTTGGAAAATTTTGTAATAAAATTGTGTTATATAAGCACTTATTTATTTTGTAAAGGGATAAAAATGATTGAAAGTGGTAGACCCTGGTGGCCTGGCAGTCTAATTCACTGAGCAAACACAGTCCACATATATCCCAAGATCCCTGATTTCAAGACCCAGGGCTAGGAAACAACTAAGATGAACAACTAAGTAAAATAAATAAAGTTTTTCTTCCTCCTCTTTCTTCCTGACTGCCACCTCTGCCTCCATTCTTGCCTGCAACTTTCTTAAAAAGACTGAAAGTTAGTATGTTAGTTGCATGAGTTTGGGTTTAAAACATCATCTCTAATATAAAGACCATTAAATTGGCACAAAGTAAAATTAAGAGACATAGATTTTTAAAAGGGAGAAATAATAACATGTTTTGCAAATAGTGTCATAAGCAAAACCTAATGAAGTTTATGAATTAGAATAACAAAATTTCACCAAAAATGAATGCCCCATATAATAGAAATGCAAAAAGTACAATGAAGAAAAAAGTCATTCACGGTACTTTGAAATCTATTATCTGTTTATTGAACTAAGACAAACGTTAAAATCATTTCAGTCCTCTCAGACATCACTAAGTTCATAATCTAATGAGAGACAGATACGGAAATTTTATATTGTAATACAGAATGAGACATATAACAGTGACATAAGGAAGATAGAAAGTATACTGAGAAATGATAAACCAATGTTTTCCTCCCTTTGGGAAATCAAGTAAAGATAAGATTGAGTGAATTTGTTAAAAGTACTACCATGATGTTAACTGCTTAGCTGATGTTAGAAAGGTCAGGAGAAATTAAATATGTAGGGAGGGAAAGCTGTGGGAAAATGTCTCAGTGACATGGAAGATACAGAGACAGTAAGTTGAGTCAGAATCAATGAAAGAGGAATTCGTTATGAACAGGGAGGGAAAATACAGAAGAATAATTTCAAGGAGTTTTAGGGTCACAATAACATAGGACAATGCACATCATTCCAATGAGTTTGGGCTAAATTTTATAGTACAGAGAAACGATAGAGATACATATACAACAGATATAATCAAATGCACTTCAGATTCTTCCTCAAACATGCTAGTCGCTTAACATTATAGAATAATATGTCATAACTTTGAAATAGCCTAAATATGTAGGAAAACATTTTTTGAGATTCAAAATGAAAATAAATTGCGTGTTCTAGATGGTATATCATTAAAATAAGGGAATTTAGAGATGTACATTATAATTTACCATTCTCTGGATTGTGGTGTTTATAGAATGTAGCGTTCATAGTTAGTCTTGCTTGGGAAGATAACTAGAATTGCTTTGGCTAAGAAATAAAAAATAATTTAATGTATCTGTATAAAGTATTTGCTTATGTATATAAGACAACAGGCATACTATTATTATAAATAAAACAATTATTCTCATTTTATTACAATTATTAAGATGAACGCTATAATAATATATTCTTGAAAATTTTAGAATTAGATTAATTATGAAATACATATGGAGAGAAAGAGAAGAGTGATTAATAGTATCTATTCTACATTTATATCTTGACTCTCAATAATACTTAAACATTTTCAATAATGACCTGAGGCAAATTGTTTAAATTCTCTGAGTCTCTACTATTTGGAACATGGGAACATTTTTTTCCCTGCATCATAACATTGTGTAAAGAATAGTTTATAAGGTATGGACACATTTTTAGCAACTTTCCTAACACAAAATAACTCAACCCTAAATTGAGCCACTATTATTCTAGTTATCATTATCAGTCTTCTGGTAATCATAGCAACATTATTAATTTGCAGTTTGCAAAGTAATTTAATCTTCATTATGTTTACTTCCCAAAATAACCCTGTGTTCTAAGTTGCATCTTCATTTATTAACTTAGGCTCAAAGCTTGTGATTTCTCAGTACACTGGTAGGAAAGTAGAAGACTCCAACCCTGAATCTGGCTCCAAATCCTCTTCTCTTTCCACTGCATTGCCTTGTCTCCCAAAGGAAAATACATCAAGGAAGAGGAAATAGCCATCTTGGGGGATCAGTAATCACTTCAATGTACTCAAACTAAACTGTGTATTCATTAATTCTAATGTTGAAACTTTACGTTTGTTGAGGTCGGTTTCAGTTAATATGTCTCCATGAAAAAAACATAGAAAAAAAAACAGTCATTTTAATAAGGTCCCTTGAAACTAGTCAGCAAGTAAACCCATTTTCTTCAATGACAGTAGGGAATTCTGTTTGTAAGGAAGAGTTTTGTAACAAGACCCAGAGAGACAATTTCATCATCAACATTAAAGCAAACTGACTTCAGTTTCTTTATACTTAATGATCAGAATTTAATTAAAATCAGCAGAGGAGGAATGCTAACAATGTCCTTTTTCTTAATTTTTTCCTACGTACTCTGAACTTCTATAGCCTGACTAGAAATGGAAAAGCTTACTCAAATGTTTTCATTTTATACAGCATGGACAGGCAACAGGCAACTGGGAACTTATAAATTCTATGGGGAGATAATGTATGTTAACTTGCAATAAATAATTGGGGAATATAATCAATGATTAAAAATTTCAAATTGAATGGCAAACTGCTGCTTTTTCACAATTAAGTTTTTTGACACACACTATAATCAGAAGTCCATACTAGAATATATAAAATAAACTGATGGACATTTAATCCCCTGAATAAAAAATTCAAAAGTCAACCAAGGTTCACTCATATGGAGATATTATAGAAACATAAAATATAAAGTATATATATGTATGTATATATATTAGCGATATATGATGAAGTGTCATGTGTGCAGTTTAGATGGGGTTGATAATCTGTGAGCTGTAATAGTTAATATGGGTTAAGTTTATCTTCAGAATTTGGATTATGGACTGAATTTGATAAAATGCTATATACTTTCTAGAAATAAGAAAGAATGAAATACTTCATTACAATGCAAGCATTATGTTAAATGATATCAAATTAAGTCACTCCTGAAAAACAAAATAAACATCTAAAAAATAGTTTGAAAGTATCAGGAATATATATAAATACATACATATATATATATAGATATATATTCATGTGTCTAAATAGAGACTGAAATATCAATGAAGCCATAAACAGAGAAATATTCACACATAGCCATCTATGCTTTTGCAGTTAAAAAATAAAGTCTGAAACTAGGAATTAAGCACCAAAAATTGAATGAAGAAAAATAAGTTCTATTTAAAAAGTATTTAGCAATAAAAATTAAAAATAAAAACAGAAGCCTCATTTTAGCTGTTTTACCTAGTTCCTGACACAAACTGCAACACAAAAATTGTTGTTAAATGTCAAATCTCATGGAAAGTTCTTGGTAATTTTTATCCCCAAAACACCAAGTTAATTATTTTAAAATTATGTTTCCATGTTTGTGTACATTTCTTTGGTCATTAGTAAAATTATGATTTAAATAATTATATAAACATACATAAAAGGGGAAATACTGTTTTAAAACAATGATTTGACCAATTGAAATACCTAATTACTAATATTAGAGTGGGGAAAATATGAGCATCTTACAGCACTCTTTAGGGTCAAGCTATCAAAAGTTTTCTGATTTTCACTTATTGGTCAACAATGATTTATTGTGTCTCCAGTTTGCTTTAGGAATTACAGATAAGATGTATAAAAAATTTCTAAAACCCTTACCTACACAATGAATAATAAAGAAATGACAAAGTAACAGTAAAACTATTGTACAGTGACTGGTCATACTGAGAAAATAAAAGTAAGTCAGGGAAGGGAGGTAGCAGTAGAAATGAATGCTTATAAAGCACACGATAGTGCAGTCATGAATCTAGATCTTTCATGCTTTAATTCATTTTATCTTCAAAGCATCACTTGAAGCAGTTTTGTTTAATAATGTTAGTTTAAAGATGATGAAAATAAGATACAGAATATACTGTGACCAAGTACTGCAAGGGCAGAGTCAGAATATGGACAGAGCAGATCTGATGCCATGATTCCTATGTTCTCACACTTCACTGCACTAGCGGCCACTGAGTTATGCAAGGAAGAGAATTCCAGGTAGAAGGAACAAATGCAAATTCCTAAGGATAGATAACTTGCCCTGGAGTATTCAAAGTCAACATGAATAGAAGGATGGGAGTGGGGAGACACGGATTATGACCAGATTGCTCTTGTTCTATAGGTCCTTGGAAGAATTTTGGATTTTACTCCACATGAAAGAGGCAGATACTGAAGTTTTCTGTACCAGGGATGAGCTCCCTTAATTTATTGCTTAAAGCATTTACACTCTATAAAAAATCAGCTGTATAGGGGAAGGATGGAGGTGACAAACTTTGTTGAAAAGATGGTAAATGAGATCACAGAGTGGCATTGCTGCTTGTAAAATATAAGTGGATGCTGGATATATTAAAGTAGCAACAACCAGAAATCCAGTCAGATTCAGTGTGGGCATTTGAATAAGAGTCAGAGATCACTCTGAGTATTTTGCCTGGAGCAATCACAGTTTCTATGTGCTGAGATCAAAAGACCTGGGGTAGAACTGGCTTGAAGTGATGAGGGTAATGGTATCATGAACTCAGTTTTGGATACTGAATCCGAGATGATGAGTCCACATTTGGATAGAGATGTTGAGTAGAATGTTAAATAATGGAATACAGAATTCAGAAGCGTGGCACTGAGATGAAAAGTTACGTTGGGAATCATAGGTCTATAGAAAATGTTAAAATGTGTGAGACTTAATTAATGAACATGTAAAGGAAGATGTGCAGTTATAGACAAAATGACAACTGAGCTTGTTGCTCTCCAGTACCCAAAGCTGAAGTCAATCAGGAGTAAGCAGCAAGGAAACTGAGAAGGAACATGGGAAAAAAAAATCAGGAAAGTATGGTAATTCAAATGAATAAAGCTAATCTTGACTGATTTTGGCAAATGTTGGTGATAGGTTAAAGAACATGAACTAGGTAATGTGGCTTTCCTTAGATTTTGGGGAATAAAAGTCTTACTGGAATGATTTTAAGAGATGTGAAACTATATAAATTGGAGGCAATGCATATGCTGCTTACCAGGGAACATTGCAAAAGAAAAAAGATAATTTGGCAATTAAGTAAAAGGTTTTAAAGTAATAAGAAAAATCACAAGATGCCAAATTAAGTACTGTTATAGATATACTAGAAGGCATACATTGGGAAGAAACTTAAATGTATATAAAATCCTTATACATTGCTTGTAAAATATGATAATTATACCAAGTTGTCACTAATGGATGATATATACATAATTTGAAATATTTTTTCTATATATGAAATTTTCTAATCATATATACATATACAAAATTCATTTATAGTCTGGAAAAAATATAGAGATAGATATAGATATATAGGAATGTAGTTATTATTTTTCAAAAGAAAGGTCTTATAAAAATGTCCCATACCTATCAAGGTTTCTAAACCCTAAGGCTTTTATTTTATAAGAAAATTGGTTGATGATATTGAATCATTTTAGCAAGCAAAATAAAATTTTAAGGACTATTTAATTGCAAATTGATAAAAAGATATGGATTATTTAATTAATAACATCAGAGTTATTAGAGAACTTTTTGGACAAATAGTTCGGATCTTTGCTCAGGTCATACAACAGATTAATGTGATTTTTTTTAAAAAAAGAGCTAAATTTTGACTCTGTTGGATACAGATAAAAATAATCTGTTATTGTTTTCACGTCCACACTCAGCAAAGAATAAAAGAAACGTAATTGTCTGCTTAAAATGTAATAATTTCCAGGTATAAAGCCCAATTGGTTAGGAGATGATAAGCAGATGATTGATAAGAATCCCTCTAAGATCCCAGAGAAAGAAAATGAAGAATGAATACAAATTATGCAATACATTAAAGTGGTTGTGATGGTTAGATTGTTTGCTGTTTCTTTAATTTTGTTTATAAAAATTGAATTGCACATGTATAACCAAAATCTAGTAGCTTCATGTTGAGATCACACTACCTCGAATATGACCTAACTTACCTTTGATTTGACAGAAAACACTTTTCTAATTGTAATTTCTAATCATAACTGTGCTCTGGAGGGTGGATGACCCAGGGGTGGTCATATCTGGTGAACACTAAGAATTGACTCTCTAGGGAATAGAGGCTCCACTACATAAGGCCTATGTCACACATTCATATACCTTCACTGTCCAAGACAGTGATTGGAATAGAGCCCCCTGTGGAACATTTAGGGTAAGATTTCTTCCACACCAGGTAGGTTAACAGGTGTAGTTAGTCATTCCCATAGCCCTCCTCCCCAAAGATACCCACAGTTTTCCCCACTACAAATAAAGTAAGGAATCTTATCAAACTCTGCCCCAACTAGATGTCTCTATATAAGAATGAAATAATCCTCCAGTCCATCCTGAAATAAAATATCTCTTCAACACTCCCTGAGATTTGATCTTCCCAGAATAAAATTCTTTATCTGTATGAAAAAATTCAGAAATCGATTCCTGTGGAAGATCAGTTGTGTATTAGAGTTGTTTTCTCTGAGAAGATTTTATGGTTTTAAACATGTATAACTAAGATATTTATAGGTTGAAGTAATACACAAAAGCAGAGGTTGTTCTTTTCAAGTTGAAGCTGATTAGAAAGTTTGGCATTTGCTTTTTCCCCTTATGCTATTAATGTACAAGGAAGAAGCATAAGTTTGATTCTTGTGCATGTGCAAAGAAAAAATAACCCAATACCAAAACTTCCATTAATTGTGTATAAAATATCCTAAGTAAGACTTACATGAATGACCTATGTCTGAAGGTGGACAAATACTTGCCAAATCAATACTCTCTTGCTCCCTCTGCTATTTTCACAATAATGAATTAGAGTATTAATAGCTTTGTCAACATGTGGGTTCAGGAAGACAAGTCAAGTCAACAATTCCATCCAAAAGTACTTCTAACGAGATGGGCTTTGGCTCCACCAAGAAAAAAGTAAATGGACGGGGGACAGTCATTTTCAGTTATGTATGCATGTATATGTGTACATGTTTGTGCATATAAATGCCTGAATATGTGTGCTTTGATTTTCAGAGATTATATTAGGCATATGTTGAGAATTAGGTTGAGTCAATAGAAGAAGTAAAATTGAACAGATTTTTTTGACTTTTCATATCAAACTGGGCAATATGTTTAGAGAAGAAAAGGGACTGATTATTCATTTTTGTATATTTATTTATAAACTTGACATATGCAATTCTTATTTTTTTGCTTTTGCTTTCCTTCCAAAATTAAAGCTAACCTTTTCAGATCAGGATAATCATAGGTGATTTGTTGTACAGGAAAATAAGAGAAGTTGATTCTGATTGTGGTGGTGGAGTCGAAAGGTCACAGAAGACCAAAAGTCTAAAGAGACTTTGTGAATACAATAGCAATTAGAGGAAGATAAGACTTATTAATTCCTATAAATATAGAATTCAAACAAAGGAAAGGGGCGTCTAGCAATCTCAGTAAATTTTACCTGTGATCTGTTTCCATAGCTTTTCTTTTCTTCCTCCTCCTACAGTTGTCATGTTGCAGACTAACAATGTAGACTCTTAGGTAAGGGTCGAGACCAGTACGAGTCTATTCTTCACAATTGCAGGTATAAAAGTAACTGCATTAGCAATGATAACTTTCCAAACATCATATGACAAGAATATATATATATTTTTTTTTTTTAAAGGAATTGTATAGTCAGGAATGAAGGTGAGTAGGCAGGTAGCCAGGAAGAGAGACAGGAAAGGAACATGTATTTATTTTACTTAGTTGTTCATCTTGTCTGTTCTCCCCAGGCCCGTGTCTCTAGCCTGGGACCTTGGGATGTATATGGACTATGTCCATTGGGCTTATCTGCTAGGCCACCAGGGCACTCTATCACAATAATATGCTTAAAAATTATTCTTTCTTTTATCAAAGATATTAGTAACTTTTAAATAGATATATATGCTACTTAAAAAGGAACCTATGTCATTGTCTCAGTAAACATTTGCCAGAGATTGCAGAAAACATCCCTGAGTATAAATGTTGGCTCTAGTTAAATAAAGCATTGTAAAACACTTTAGGCTCAAGAATTATAAAATTTTAATTATGTATATTATAGCCATATTCAGGAATGTGTTTAAATTATTAAGCTATATTTGAAAATTATTTAATTACATACAAATTCAAAGTTTAACTGAACCACAGGTAGAAATATTTGTTGGTCCTTTTTTTCTTTCTCTCCATTGGGTATCCTGGTTAACCTTTCATTTAGCATAATATATATTTGATAAAATAAGAAAAATTCATTCAGAAAATAAATTAGTACAAAAATACTTTGTTCTACCAGGGAGGTAAAAAAAAGGACAGCAAATTAAAATAATTTTTTTCTCCTTATTCAATATAATGTGAAATGTTCTAAATCTAAAATATTAAATATCTAAACAAACATCTTAATTTCTGTTTGTTTTTATATTTTCTATGTAATCCTCAATTTATTTATTTTCATTGGTCCTCAATTTTAAGTCTCATAAAAGTATAAATAGAAAAGTTTGTAATGGGATATACTTTTGTTCTGATATATTTTAATAATAACTTACCAAGCTAAAACACTTTAGAGTTGATATCTAATGACAATTCCTAATCTCAATAATTTGTTTCTCTGACTCTATCTTGTCTTTTTTTTAGCAGTAACAAGACTGGAATAAATGACTGAAAAGAATAACACGAGGGTGACGGAATTCATTCTTTTGGGCTTTTCATTTGAAAGGGAGTTTGAAATCCTTCTCTCTCTCCTCATTTTAGTGGTATATAGTCTTACTTTGGTAGGGAATGTTGGGATGATCTTATTAATCCGATTTGATTCTCAACTTCATACACCAATGTACTTTTTCCTCAGTAATCTTGCCTTTGTAGATCTATGCTACTCTTCCTCAATTGCTCCCAAGTTCCTGGAGACACTTCTGACCAAGCACAAGTCCATATCTTTCTATGCCTGTGCAACACAGCTGTGCTTTTTCTTAACCTTCTTGATTTCAGAGACGTTTCTCCTTGCAGTTATGGCTTATGATCGCTATGTGGCTATCTGTAATCCTCTTCTCTACATGGTGATCATGACCCAAAAGATGTGTATGCAGCTGGTAACAGGTCCTTACTTATATAGTTTTTCTGTTGCTCTGCTACACACCATCACTACTTTCCAATTGATCTATTGTGGTCCTAATATCATCAATCATTTCTATTGTGATGACGTCCCTTTGATGGCCCTTGCCTGCTCAGACACCAGCCTCAAGGAGATCTTGCTTTTCATCTTTGCTGGATTCAACATGATCAGCTCTTTGTCCACTATTCTCATCTCTTACTTATATATAGTGGCTGCCATCTTGAAAATTCAGTCTACAGAAGGGAGGTGCAAAGCTTTCTCAACTTGTGCCTCTCATCTGACTGTGCTGACTATATTCTATGGAACTTTGATTTTCATGTATCTACAGCCAAAATCAAATCATTCCCTTAACACAGACAAAATGGCATCTGTGTTCTACACAATAGTCATTCCTATGTTGAACCCCATGATCTATAGTTTGAGGAATCAAGAAGTGAAAAATTCCTTGAGAAAAGCCATTGATAAATGTTATGTCCTGCCTCTAACAAACTTTAAAAAGTGACATGGAAAAATGTTACATGTACATATGTTGTTTTCTAATCTTTTGATATGTAAATCATTTAACTATCCTTTATATGACTAAAATTATTTTGTATACGAGTTATATTTTCCATGTAATATGTAATAAGATGAAATGTTTAAAGCCATAGTATTTGCAGTTTTGACAAATCTTTACTTTTTAATTATGAGATACTAATAGCTTTCATCTGGGTGTTTTGTACCAATCTGATAATCTTCCAAAAGCGTTTGTGATTTATATATTGGTATATTGGTAGAAGATTGAGAATGGGGAAAGGAAGGTTATAAAGTATTCATCATTATATTATTTCATTTCATCCAAAAAGCCTGATCCCCAACTGTACCCAGTCTGTTAACAATCATTGATGATTCTTTTTCTGGCCATCATGAGTATCACTGCTGGTCAGTCCCTGAAAATGCATGATTATCATGTTCTTTGGAAAGACATAATTTTTCACTGTGCACATATGAGAGTCAACATTAGCTTTGGAAAGTGCTTTCATCACCCTAAGAAAGAAAAATTCAGACCTATCCCTAGATTCCCTAATCAAAGTTGTGCTTTCCAAAGGTTTTTTGAGTTTCATGAATCTAATGGGTTGGAGGAATCAAAGAGCTTAAAAACTAGTGACAAAAACAGTTGTTTCAGATACCAAAAATAAAGTTCTATGTTGAGGTGATCATAAGGAAATATAACTTTTAATCATAATGTGTTAGATTTTTTTCACTATTTCAGATGTTTGAGTTCTGTCATGTGTTTGTTATTGTGAGGCATCTTTGGAGTCCCAGCACAACCATCCCCATAGCCTGGTAGAGGAGAATATCAATCCACTAATTCCAAAAGTGAATGTCTAATTTCAGTATGAGTGTGTATCAGAGAAGGGTAATTAAGACACTTTAAGTGCAACCAAGGCAAAAATCCATAGCACGAGCTACCAGTCATATGCATCTAGTACGCTCCTTCAAATATGGGAGACTTGTATTCTGCTCCAAGGAGAAGGACAACTGCACGATAAGGCAGTTTGGAAAATAAATGACCTCAGGTTATTACAAAAGAAATAGGACAAATTACCAGTCCTTATTTTTTGTGAAATTTATCATATTCTAAGGTAAAAATCCCTTCTGTTTTATTAGTCTACTGATATGACATGAATTGCCTGTTTTGTCTTAGACACACAGTTTAGGGTTTTGTTTTGTTGTGTTTTTGTTTCTTGACTAATGCTGTGCTGAAACATTATATATAAGCTTAAGGTATGCATAATCATGAATCAACATCTATCTATCTATCTCATGAAATTCACCACTAAAAGTCCAAATATTTCACCATAGAATTGACCCCTTAAATACAATTTGTCCATCCCTTTTTCTCTTTCTCTTCTGCTAACTAAGAATTTGAACTTACAGTGCAAACGTTTAGTTTCGTTTTATTTAGTTTATTCTAAAATAATCTGGGATACTCAATCTCTGAATACCATCTGATAAATTTATCTTCTTCAATTTAACATTCTTAGTGTCTAATATAACCTCTGTACCCATTCTAAATGATGTTGGAAGAGAGAGTAATGAATGAGTAAGTTATCAATGTGAATACAATTTTGACTGCTTACAGTGACTCCTTCCCCTTTGAGATTATCCCTCCTCCACAGAGGTGGAATCTGACACCCTTGGCTAGAGTCCCTACCTCTATAAGA
This sequence comes from Solenodon paradoxus, assembly GCA_004363575.1. Taxonomy (NCBI): domain Eukaryota; kingdom Metazoa; phylum Chordata; class Mammalia; order Eulipotyphla; family Solenodontidae; genus Solenodon; species Solenodon paradoxus. The sequence continues at coordinate 108,887 of RJWH01003200.1, read as the reverse complement.
AAAGGACATTGATGCGATCACATGACTGCAGCTGAGCCAATAAGTTGTCTTTCAAGGAAATTAAAAGTTGTAATCTTCTAATTCTAGTGAGTTTCAATCCATCACTTAAGTTTACTGTCAGTGAACTCCACAATCCATTGTGGACTTGACTGTACATTGAGAAAAATAAAGCTATTCTGTCAAGACAAAAAAATAAAGAAGCTCAAACAACAGAAACCCACCTGGGTTCAAAGACAGAGAGTGTGTAGCATTTGCTGCTACTTTGTCCAAGGCCCAAGTACTGGTTTCTCATGAAGCCTGGTTACATTCTCTGCTCTTGAGTGTCATAAACTACTACTGCAATTTTACTTGAAAAAAATTGTCTGCTTTTTATTATTATTAAGCTAGTTGTTTATGTTACTTTAAATTCAAACACCTTTTCGGTATTAAAATACAAGTCAAAGTGTGAATGGATTCTAACTAAATCAATTTACTGAATTAAATTACCAGGCTACCATGTTCTATGTGCCATAATAGATGCCAATGTTGATCTAGTGACTCGGGAAGTACATTTTTGTTTTATAATTAAGTTATAAACAGTGATCAATAAACAAAAGAAATATGCAATTGCCAACATGAAGGCTTTTTAAAAATCAAATTAGCAAAATTAAGTCATATTAGTGATATGTCCCACAGTTAGATATGAGACTTCCTTATGATTAGTTACTTCCCTTTTCTATTCTTTCTGTTAGTTTTTATTGTTTGTTTGTTTGTTTGTTTTTTACTGAAGTCTCACATTCCAGTAAGAAAAATCATCTTCATTCAGCTATGGCATATTAGTAAAACAGAAAGAGTTAGTTCTTAGAAACTATGTTCTTGAGTTCCAAACTAAATCTTATTACTTGCTGAGTGACATTGGATAGCGTCTCTGGCTTCTGTCAAGTATGTTTCCTCAAAAGCAATACTGAGTGGAAAAGAAAAAATAAAAAGTTGTTTTAATATTATTAAGTTCCCAGTGTCTGATACTCCCTATGGCAATTAGTGCCCCCAAATTCCTGTATATTATAGAAAACACTATAGATAGATGATAGATATATTGATGATAGATGACAGATAAATAGGTGATAGATAATAGAAGACAGAGAGATGATAGACAGATATACATATAATAGGTAGGTGTGTGTGTTATGTGGTAATGTGACATATGGTGTGTTTAGGACTTTTAGTTATTATTGTACCTCGTGATTATTTTCCTACATTGGTATATAACATGAACAAATACTTGCTTAGAATATTTTTCTTAATATAGCTCACAACCTTATTTACATAAATCTTTAAACTTTATATAGCCACCCTAAGTAAAAATCTGTACCTTATTATTATAAATAAAAGTAACAAACACTATAAAAACTCAATCCAAATAACTAAATGTCTGCTTACTATATAAAATTATCTCATCTATTATAATTTGAAAAATACTGGCAAGAGAAATTACTGTTTGTCAGTCTTAATAACCACTTTAGCTTAAATCATTTCAAGTATCAGTACAAGTTTAATGATTTAATTTAAGTTACAGATTCATGTGAAGCTATCTGTATTATCATATCAAACTATGCATTTTAAAATTATTTTTATATCTGCCTCACCCAACCCCCCAAACTATCAATACAGATATTAGATATTTTAAGTGGATACAAATAGTATAAATTCTGGAGAAATAGCAATGAGTTACAATCATAATTTTCAAACTCTTGAATTATCCTTTTTTGTGGGAGTGGGATACCATGGCAGAGAAGCCAATCTTGGAACTCATAACTGTCAATCAGTAAGGGCAAGAACTCAACAAAGGAGAAGTCTTTGTTGTTTTGGTTTTACTTGTTACATAGTCCTAAAAGCATTGTATTAAAAAGTACTGTGTTTATACAGTAAACTGAAAAGAGAAAAAAATGCATAATGACAAAAGAGTCATTCTCCTGACCATGAATGAGAACTCTTCCTGAGATTAACAATGTGTGAAGGACTTAAAAGACAGTGAATATTTGAAAAGGAATAGTGCACCCCGGTGGAGTAGCGATTGAGTGAAGTCCACATGCACCCCAAAATCCTGAATTTGTGTCCTGGGCCAGTGGAAACAACGAAGATGAAAACTAAATGAAATAGTTCAGTGCTTCTTCTTCCTCTCTTCCTGCCTGCACCTTTCCTTAAAAGAAAGAGAGAGAGAGAGAGAGAGAGAGAGAGAGAGAGAGAGAGAGAGAGAGAGAGAGAGAGAAAGAAAGAAGAAAGAAAAAAAGAAAGAAAGAAAGAAGGAAAGAAAGAAAGACAGGCAGGAAGGAAGGAAGAAAGGAAGGAAGATTTAAAGAGAATCTGCTGCCCCTTTCTCTGCATAACACATTGGATTCAGTTGAGAATGTTGCAAATTCATACAACGAAAAAAATATAAATAAAAATTTAAAGTTTCAGATAAGTTTAAAGAACTTCCAGAGCAGAACAGCTAATAGCTTACCCCTGAGCAAAAACTAGAAAACTAAAAACTCTCTGGAAAACCAGATTTCTAACATGGCAACTCAATTTCTCAGGAAGTCTTAACAGTATCACCAACTAGGTCATTTAAAACAACAAAAATGTATTTATAATTCCAAAGTGAAAAATCTGAAAACAATGTATTGATCATGCCATGCTTCCTCTGAATTCTAGAATTCTAGGAAAGTGACCTTCCTTGTGTCTTCCAGGTTCTGAGAAATCAATTATTTTTTAAGCAGTCCTACTTTTAGGACTTGGGCCTAATTCTTTAGAAGCATATTCAGGTGGTTTAAAAACAGTCTTTTTAAAAAAGCAAAATCTAACTTTAATGACAAAATTCTATCACTAACCAAAGGGACTCTTTCATCCTGCTTTCAGAATGTGAAGTTTAAAATGAGATGGTAAGGGAGCCTATCTTTACTCATCTGCCTTTTCTCAGATTCATTCTAAAGGAAAGTGGCCTACAGGTAATTAGTAAGTTAGCAGTATTTCAATTAATCAATCTTCCTACTTCTACTACCCTACTTCTACTACTATCCTACATCATAGATTCTTCTCTACATACTTATGTCATGACCCCCTTTTAATTGAACTAATACTGACCCAAGAATGAACTCACTTATCAAGAATCAATTCTGCCCATTTGCTTATTTTAATAGCACTTTTTATTAAAAGGAAACGTGTAGGCATTTTGAAGTTGAGTAGGCAGGCAGGCAGGAAGAGAAAGGAGGAAGAAATTATTTTATTTAGCTATTCATCTTGGTTTTACCCTAGCCCTGGTACGCGAACCTGGATTCTTGGGATGTATGTGGACTGTACTTCGGCTAAAGGTAACTAACCAAACCATTACCTCACTAGGGTGCACCTACGCATTTTTATGCTATTAAATTTGCAAGAGACACCAAGGGTGAGTATCTTGCATTTGTATTCTACTGCAGCAAGAATGGAACATAGACTAAATAAGATATAGTTGTACCAATCTAGATACATTGAAGTGAGCTTTTGAGAATTTTTAACATTTGAGGACTTTTAACTTGTGTTTAAAAATGAGATGCCATTTGGAACTGCATTGATCCAATTTGAATGCATACCAGTGTAATGGTAATTTAGTTGAGCAGTGCTTCTATCTGCTTGGTCTGTACCAGGTTCTGAAAGCATAAATTATGCTCCCAAATGCAGAACTGAAGAAGTCAATGTGAGTAAGAATAAATTGGAATCAGTAATAGTTTCAAATCATTATCAACCAAAGATTTGAAATGAAAAAGATGTGTCCTTATTCAAAGGTAAGATTTAAATAATCAGAAAATCATACCTGTTCATTTATTTAATTGTGATCAAGACAGGAAGGTCTTTATCAGAGATATTTCCCTCTCTTACTATCAGGAAGTGTATAGCAGAATCCAAACTAAAAGTAAAATTAGGGTAAGCAAACATTATTAAAACAAAAGTATTGTCAACTATCAAAGAATACATACTAAGGACAAACCTTACAAAATTATTTAGATTGTGATTGCAATTTCATTAAAAATATTGCATTTGTGAACATCGTAACACCATTTTTAGGTAAATTTGAGTCCACTGACATTCCATAGTCATGTAAAAAAGAGGAATTCTTACTGTTTTTCTCATAAGAATATATAGGCATTATTTGTGAAATCCTCTTCAAATATAACAAGGATATTTTCAAATTAGCATTTAATATCTAAATTGATTTATGATTTCATCCAATTACCAAGCACAATTTTGCATACATTGTGGATGATACTTATGTAGATTTTAAGTAGAATAAAGCAAACTTAGTAGTTGGAACCTATTCATGGGTGAAGAAGCATCACTGTGTTAGATAAGACTTTTTAGTGTATGCAAGCGATGCTTTTAGAAAGTCCTTTTTGATCTAAGGTGTTTCTACCTGGATATTTATAATAAGTAACAACACACCACTAACATATCTATTGCAGTTTCACTGTCCCAAGTTAACCTTGATGATTGCTTTGTTAACTGCCTCTTTCACATCTTTGTTTCTCAAACTGTAGATCATGGGATTCAGCATGGGAATCACTGTGGTATAAAACACAGCCACCATTTTCCCCTGCTCCACGGACTCTTCCGTGGGACGTCGGAGATACATGAATATGAGAGTACCATAAAACATGGTAACAGCTGTTAAGTGGGACCCGCAGGTGGAGAACGCCTTCCTCCGCCCGTCAGCAGAACGCATGCGTAGCACGGCCACAACAATGAGTGTGTAGGAGATGAGGACCACTGAGAGGGAATATGTAAAGTTAATTCCAGCAATAACAATCATTGTGTATTCTTTGATGTGAACACCCCCACAGGCAATCTTGATGAGAGGAGGATCTGCACAGTAAAAGTGGTTGATTTCAACGTTTCCACAGAAGTACAACCCATAGGTCCAGAGTGTGCATATTAGACTAATAGAGAATCCATAGACATAAGGCACAGAGATGAGCCGGATGCAGACGGTCCTGGACATTTTACTACCATAAAGCAAAGGGTTGCAGATGGCCATGTAGCGATCAAAGGCCATCACTGCCAGGATATATACCTCCACGTGAACAAGAGCAATAAAGAAGTAACACTGCACCAAACACCCTGCATAGGAAATAGTTTTTGCCTCTGATAATAAGTTTTCCAGCATTTTGGGGGTTACATTGGAAGAGAACCACACATCCACAAAAGATAAGTGGCTCAAGAAAAAATACATAGGGCTCTGAAGCTGCGGACTGATGCTGATCAAAATGATCATGCCAATGTTACCTATGAGAGTGACCATGTAAACTATGAGGAACACCACAAAAAACAGAATTTGAAGTTCCTGACGGTTGGTCAAGCCCAGAAGAATAAATTCTGTCACATCCGTGAAATTAGGCATTGCCTTTACATTGAACCAGTCTGTATTTCCTATGGAGAAATAAAAATATGAATGAGTTGTTTTATTCCTGAAAGACTGGAGTCATATTTATTTGTATTATGATAAAATAATTTAAAATTCAAGGTAGATTTCGCACAATATCCCAGAGAAGACTGATTGCATAGGCATAACTGGTTCTTTGAATAGGCCTTATATTTAGATACATTCATTGCTAACATATGTTATTAATATTGAATACTTACATTTTCCTAGATTATACAATAACGTTAACATCAGAAGGCTCGGGTATCATTAAAGTCAACTGTAATTTGTCAGGGAATGACTAAATTCATTCTATGCTTTGTAGACAAAAGCTTGAGAACCATAAATGGTAAAATACAGAGCGAAGATGAGAAAATCACTTAATAATGTGAAATAGGAAGTAAATAGAGTGAATCCTTTGAGACTCTGTTGAATACTGTTCAGTGTGATAATTGCCTCTCAATGTTAATAAAAATGCAAGTGCACAAATGACATTAATTTGCCCATTTCCACATGACTTTGAGGGTAACCTCTTGGATCTGTTATTTTATATAGTATGATGGACTTATACATCAGTGTTACAGTCTACCTGTTGAAGAACTTGCTAACTTGCTCTACATTATAACAGCATATGCTATCATATGATTCACATATAAAATTGCTGTCTAATATTATTTAGTTCAGTTAATCACCATACCATTTGATTGTTGCTGCTTGCATGGGTGAGATGAGAGTTTGCCAGCACAGATGATTAACTTATCTCAAAAATAAGCCACAAGTGGTTCAATCAACTAGCACCCTCTGTCAAACTTATGTCAGTACATTAATATAAAGATAATGTTTAGGTAGCATATTTTATAATAGTTCTATCTTATTTCAGATTGCACTGGCTATCAAAATCAAATCATTTTGCCTAATTATAATTAAAGATAATGTCACTATGAGGAAGAATATTTTCTCCTTTTAATATAATTCGTTCTTGAAGAATATTTTCTCCTTTTAATATAATTCGGTTGATTCTTTTTTAAAATATTGAGATGATTTTGATTAAAAAATAATACAAGCCATGTGTGTCCAGAAATTCTTCCAAAAAATAAAACTAGCCACTCTTAAGTTGTATCTAAAGGATTTTCACCACACTGTGAATTAAAGCTCTCCAAAATAATAATGCTCAAAGGAAGTATGACTGAGCTATATTGAGGCTCTGTTTATAGTTTACATTCATTCATTTGCAGACATTAAAGTCAATTATATGTCACATATATTTGTGAATCCTAGAAGTATTCTAAATTCTATATATATGGAGAGAATAGGCTATACAATAATCTAACTTGCATCATACTGCATTCTTGATGAAAAGGGGTAAACAATAAACAAATTTGTAAATGAGATATGCTAGAGTGTGGAACTGCTTTTCCAAAAGTACAGCAAGTTAATAAAAGAAAATAAGAGGGGACAAGTGTACACAGAAATCAATCCAAAGGTGTGATTTCTGAGTCAGATATATAGAAATATGGAGGAAGCTCAGAAGAATAAATGTTAGCTGGACATGAGGAAAAATATTATCAGAGACCTTTCTTTATATGTTAAAAAGTGTATAGACTATGATTATAACGTCCTCCCCTCCAATTAGCAGCAGACCAGGAAGTTAATTAATCTCTCTGAACAATTTTTTTATTCACAAAATGCTTCATAGAGGAGATAAATATATCATATGTAAACCAAATTGGGAACATAATACAGAAGGCAGTGAAGTTTTAGTTCTGACCTGAGTTTTAGTTTCAGTTTTAGTCCCCATTTATAATAGATTTTCATGATTATAATTCCTTTCAAGTGTGGAAATAATCAGAAGATAGCTGCAGACTCTAGTTGGAAAATAAAGCAAAATCAAGGATTTTTCTGTGTAAAAATGCCTGCTCCTACTTGATGAACCCATAATCCTCTAACATAATTTGACTTGGATGAATGGCATAACAGTATTTTTAAATATGTAATATTAAATACGATCAAGATATCTAAAAAGTAGGAATTAATACAACTCCAATTTTGCTTCCTATGTGTCTATGCATTTATCAATCTCACTGTGTAATATTGATTCAGTAATTTGCTCTGTTTATTTTGGAACTAAAGTGCTTAGTTATTACATATAAAAGATATTCAGGAATACTCACACAGAGGATGTTCAATATTTCAATATTATTAAAACTTGAGGAAAACATTTCCTGTGGTTATAGTCTCAACTTTATATTAGTAAGAATAACTGACTTTTGTTGAGTGCATACCTGTGCTGTGTACCAAGGTCTATTAACATTATAGCTTCACAAAAGAGGAAACTGAAACTCTCAAAGACTGTGAAGATCTCCTCGCATTAGACACCTGCAGACCTGACTGTAATACAAACCAATTAATTTAATTCCAGTGTTCCAGTAGATTTAACAAACTTGTTGGCTGCCTTTTTGGTAACCTATGTTATTATTCTACTTCTTTATCATTCAGCTTAACTATATTCCAAGATAGAAAAAAAAATACAATTTTAATAGTTTCTGCTAGATGGACTACGAAATATTTTCATACCTGTTGAGCAGTCTGCATTACAGAGACAGTGGAGCTCTGCTTCGCTCTACTCCTCCAAGGTTAGGTTATCCCCCAAACCTGAGCTGCAATGGCTAAGTGACTTTGGTAAGAAAGCTAACTTATTACATAGTTTGGCATCTTCTCTCAAAACAATTGAGAAGGTAGAAGGAATAATTTGCGAAAAGAAAACCAAATTCATCTTTATTTACCTTTCAGAAATTCCTCATGAAGAACAACAGAAAAAACATTGGTCTAACTAATCATTCCCACAGATGCAGTGGTCTCTGCTTCATTCTCATATATTTGAAACAACAATGTGAAAATCTTTGTAGAAAAAAGTGAACAGGTAAAAATTGTAAGAGGTAAAAAAAAAGTATCTATTGTAACAAAACTCCTTCTTAGGAAATGTTGAATGAACTTCAGATAGAAATAAAAATGTTTCCCAATTATATAGTCTCACATAGTAAAACAGTGATAACAAATCTACAAATAAGGTCGTAGTCTCCTCTTCAAAACAGATGAAATAGAAAATATTTGCCTGCATTACAAAGAGTTTGCAAACCTACCTTTAGCAGAGGAAAACAGTAAACGTTAATTCCTCACTATTTATAATATAATCTTGACAGTGAGAGCCCTGGGAGCAGCCCTCTAAGGACCTATCCAGGCAATTATGAAACAAATAATTACTAACACTTCAGAAACATCTGAGGGTTCAGAGAAATTAAGCACTTGATTGAATTATTCTTATAAAATTTAAGAAATAAAGTTTCTTGATTTCATGGAATAATGTCTCTCTTGTGGGTCTGCAAGCTTTCCTTCACATGGGTGACTTTAGATCTCAGGAAAATAACTTCTGCTTGCATTCCGTAGTATTTATGTCAAACACACTCTTTTCTACTGTACTATCATTCTAATAAGTAGTATTAGTGAAGACAGGTGACTACATCATGCATGTACTCTGCATCTCAAAGTTGTTTTACAGATGGCAGATGTTTTAAAAGTATAGATCATTTGGAACTATCTGGGGAGAATGCATATAATTAGAAGTCATTGATGAAAAAGGCTTTTCAGGAAGTCAGTAGAGTACCAACTTTGAATGTGTGAATTATATTGCTTTAGCTACACACTTTCTGCACAAAAATTGAAGATGATTGATTGATTTATGTGAGAACATAGAGATTGTAATGAAGTCCACGTTTTAAAGTTATCTCCTCATGCTTGTGCTTCGTGAAATGAGATACAAGAGAGATACTAAATTAAATTTATATCATCCCGGCTGGACATGCTATTGTTAACAACAAACAGATCATCCTAAATATTTTATTTCTTTCAAATGCAAATATTATTTAAAAATAGTTAAATGCCCTACCTTAGTCACCGTTGCTCAAGATATTCCATATGAATATGAATGAAGTTTATTAAGCAGAGTCTGGAAAGTGGTGCTTACAAAGTGGCACATTCATACACTAATTCTACCCACTCTTCAAACTGAAGTCACTCTGACAGGGACATAGAGCAAGTGACAGCCTGGCCTCTGGTGATCTTGGAGTTGAAATATGACAGTTACTGGAATCTGTAAAGAGAAACACTTGCCAAGTTTTAATCTTTTAAATATCAAGTAATTGCAAAAAGATTGCAATGGCATTGCTTTGTTTAAAGTAGTAGTCTCTAAACAGACTCAACTTTCACAATAAAAAAATTATTTATCACTCTCATAACCATTAAAGAGACTGCAATTTATGGGTCCTTCTACTATATGATCAAAACATTTTCTTCCTTGAGTTACTCTCTAAATGGGAAAATAGACACATTTTAATTATTTTAATAAGAAAAGCAAAATATTTTCATTCTAGCCAAATATTCTGATTTTCAGTGAGTGTACCTGTGAACCTCAGTTAAAATGAACTTTTCTGTTAATTGCTTTTTAAAGTTTTTATTAACTCATTATATTAACAGGAATGGGTCAATCTTTGTTTCTCTGAATTTGAGTCTTCTTTTTCTCTTTTTTCATGTTCCAATAAGTTCTTAGCTTTTTTAAAGTATCTTTATATACTGAGCAATAATTATTTGTTAAATATTTATGAAGCATATCATGAAATAGATATTTATGAACATTCAATGTCATTTTATTTTGTTAAACTTGTTTGATGGATTCCTTTACTCAAAGTTTCTTTCACACCCTTGTTCCTCAGACTAGCTCATGGGGTTCAGCATGGGGGTCACCGTAGTGTAAAACATGGTGACCATTTTTCCCTGCTTCACAGACTCTTCTGTGGGATACCTGAGATACATAAAAATAAGGGTCCCATAAAATATGACAGCTGTCAAATGGGACCCACAGGTGGAAAAGGCCTTTCATCTCCCTTCTGTTGAATTCATCCAAAGAACGGCAATGAGAATGAAGAGGTAAGAGATGATAATCGCAGCCAGAGAATATGTGAAGTTAATACGGGCAATATGATCATTGTATATTCTTTGACAAAGGTCCCAGCACAGGCCATTCTGATGAGCGGTGGGTCTACTCAGGAGGAGTGATTCATCTCAATGCTCCCACAGAAGTGCGATTCATAGGTCCATAATGCTGCAGCCAGATGTGTCATCAAAACCATGGACATAAGGGAAAGAAATCAGTCGAACACAGACAACCCTTGACATTTTGCTGCCTTACAGCAGAGGGTTCCCTATCACCAGGTATCTAACAAAGGCCATCACAGCAAGAATAAAAATTTCCACATGGACAAGTGCAATGAAGAAAAAAAAAACAAAACCCTACTAAACAACCAGCATAAGAAATAGTCTTTTCTTGGATAACAGACTTTCCAACATTTTAGGAGTCACACTGGAAGAAAACCGTACATCAAGAAATGATTGAGAAAAAAGTACATGGGCTTACTCATCTGTGAACTTATCTTAATTAAAATAATTATGCCAATATTACCCACCATGGTGATAATAATAAATGACAAGAAAAATGATGAATAAAAGAACTTACTACTCCCCATGATTGGTTATTCCCAAAAGAATAAACTCTGTCACTTCAGTGAAATTGAGCACTCTCTCAGTTCTAAGTCAATATTAGCTACAAATCTCTGTTATAACTAAAAAGAAATAGATTTAAAATTCAGGCATTGATTATTTATAAATTTATATACTCATCCATGCCACCTTTCATTGTTTCCTTTTTAAGATATCTATGACTGCACTGTATCATACTTTTCATCATATATTTTCTCAGTACTATTTAAAAGGTTCACTGGAAGCTACTTAGATGAAAAGTGCAGAGGCTGTAATGCATAAAAATTATATAAAAATTTGCAATTGAAGCATGCTAGTACCGATATAGTGATTGGTCAAATTTTCAAGACTACTTTTTAAACCTCATGTTTCCAACCCTGTTGTGTTCCACAGATTTATATTTAAAGATATTCATGAAGAGTTATATTTAACTTTTTTCCTATTTTAAAATAAATTTTATTAAAGTCACATTGATTTGCTATATTTATCTTTTAGCATAGTGCAAAAAGTTACTTTTTATCTCTTCTCATTTTCATTATAAACATTCTCCATCATTAGAGACAGAAATCACTTAATCAAATATATCACAAACACTAAATATTAGCTAATTTTTTAAACCTAACCTCCCACTTTCCCTCATTTAAACTGGAGAGAAACAAATTTGATCATCCTGGACATCAAAGTCTAGCATAAAGGGATAATCATTTATACACATTCATGCATTATGCATATTTCCTATATATGCACTCATAACTTACTGTAATTGTCATCTGTTAGATATCTTCTACTATTATTCTCTGGAACTTCAAACTAGGTAAGACAATGAGATTAGTTTCACTACTTATAGTGATACTAATGTAGACAAGCTTTCTAAAACCATGCTATATCCTTATTGAGCTATTCCAGAGACACACAGTAGATAATGATTGAATCTTCCTTGAGTTCTAGAAAAGCATCTTAGATATTATGTAGATTATTCTCAGAAATATATTCCATCATATGAGTCTTTCTTTTACTATAATATTTCACAAATGATTTCCCTGAAAAAACACTATTGTCTTGCATGATGTTAGTAAATATTGACAAATGTTCACTCAGCAAATAATAATGATAAATTTTCATGCCCTATTCAATCTCCTGGAGATACACAATCTATCAAGTAATATTAAGCTATGGGATTTTCTGTGGGAAAGAATTCTGCTGTACTTAATTTAGGTAGCATTTACTGAGCTTAGAAATGAGAGAGAGAAAGAAAGAGAGACAGAGAGAGGTAACAGTGACATCGATGAGCAACCATGTTCTTTGGAACAAGAGTAATTTAATGCAATAAGAATCTTTTTAGCAAGACCATTAATTTATTGGAGATGAAATTGTGTTCTGGCTTCCAAAGACAAAAATGCCATTTTAGGGCAAATAATTATTCCCTCAATCCTTGTTTCAAACTCCAGTATTATACTTTTTTCAGCTACAATTCGATGGACCCTATCCAAGTGACAAAGAAAGATGAGAACAGGCAAATAGGGAAATTCCATTTGAAAAATGAAAATGAACAGACTTTTATCCACAAAGCTAATAGACTGCTTTCTCCTACCTGACTTGGAAAGAAAAAAATAATTATCTGGAGAATGAAAAAATTTTTCAACTCAAGTAGTTAGACCAAGTTTATATGACTCAAAGTTCTCAGACTAATTAATGAAAAATTGAAGCATTAACTGACGACTTAAATAATGAAAGAATAAGAGCATTTAAAATTGTCTAAAATTGCATAAACTGCCTTGATATTGATTTACACAGAGGCTGAAAAGTATGTGTTGAACATTTCATTTCTAAAATTGTTCTAGTCTATTCTATTTATTTTATTATATGAAGAATATATAATCTGTGTCTACTCCTCACCTACCTCCAGTACCCAGGCTCCATAGTACCTTCAAGGGACTCATCCTACACTCAAAGTGTGTTTGAATGTATTTGACATGATGACTTGAATTGAAGCATACACAGATATAAAGAGGCAAATTAAAGCTTAGAGAATGTACATGATCTATTGAATCATTATCAATCTAGTAAGCATAAAATAGTTTTCTTTACATTAAATAAAAATATAAATTGCATTCTTTTTGTATAAGAAGTATACTAATAAACTGGCCAATTTCTTTTAATCTATCAAATTATACTTCATGTTACAAAAGTTAAATTATCACTTTAAAGATATGCCTGTGAGTCTTTGTGAAATAAGGGATGACATCAAATCACAGAGTGAAATAGTCATATAAAATATTTTTGTTTGGGAATTTATTAACTACAAAATTTCTGAGATGTGCACAGGAATTGTATCACTTCCAAAATTTTCATAAAACTAAAAGATCCAAGCAAAATGCAAATGCAATTATAAAGAAATTGTAATATGACCAGCTAGTAAGTGAATATGTTGAATAATGTTGCTTTATTCTGGACAGAGAGTATTACAAACTGTATTATGCGTGTAAATACTGCCTGTGATGACTCAGTGATTCACAGCATTTGTTTTCTTTTTATACTTCTGTGGAATTTATGACACTTTCTTTTAACTAATTTTTAAATATTGAAGCTCACAAAAATTATAAGCTGCTTGTTCATTCTTATTTTTCACCTACAAAAATTATTTTTATTTTTCAGAGGGAGAGACAAAATTAGATAATACCAAACAGAAAGACTACTTAATAAAATATTCCCCCTCTGTTGTGTAATATATATATATATATATATATATGTATGTATATATATAGTGTGTTGCTATGTATGCATAATAAAATATGCCCCCTAGAAGTTCTGGGAGACAGAGGAATTGTGTTTTGATTATCTATTTCAAGAATCACGAAGGCATTACAAGCTGCCTGTGAAGGTGTGCAGACCATGGAAATAAAAAGAAAAAAAATAAACGGGTCAAAGTCCTCATATAATGCTAGTTCATATATTAAAAATGTGTCAATTTATGATAAACTCCCTAAAGAAGACATTGAAATAACATTTACTCAATAATTTTGATTGAAGTAACATTGCAACATAACATGCAAGTTTAGGGGTGGTACATCATTATAAGTCAACAACTATATATACTACATTCAGTTTGTTCTTTACCATGGAATTGCCCCTTTTATCTGATTTGCTCACTCCCCTCCACATTTCCTTCTGATAACCATTCATTTGGTCTTATAGATCAAAAGTTTGTTTTTATTTTTTTTTTTGATTCATTTGTTTTGTTCCTCTATATACATGTGTGTAGAATCATACAGTTTTTCTCCATCTGACTTATTTTACTAAGCACAATTATACAAAATAATTATTTTTTAAGTTGGCATATTCATATACAAAAGAAAAAATAGTGAATTGTGTCTACTTTTAAACAAGATCAATTCTATTAACAACTCTCAAATATGCCATATAGTAGTAGTAACTTTAGTCAGCAAGTTGTACATTATGTCCTTATGACTTAATTATTTTATAACTATAAGTTTGCATCATTTGACCCATAGAGAAATATATTTGAGACACTGGTAAAGGATCTACAAAGAGGAAAACAGATTTTATAGCTGAAAAAAGATTCTAACCTGTCAACAGAGCATACTGATACTTGAATCAACAAAATATGCTTATGTATGCCTCTTTTTTTTAACCCCTATGCATTTTGAAATTAGCAATAAAATAATTCTTGGAAAGTCATATCTGCTTGCATAGTGCCAAGGATGATTCAGCTCAAATAACATTAGAAGGATGTGCATTTCACAAAAACCAAATACAAGAAAATCTGAGTGGTGGTAGGCCAGTTGATTAACAATGGTGGACACATGGGCAAAGTAGAGTGGTGACGTCTGATCTTGTGGATTATGAAGTCTGGAAAGTAGTAGAGTTACAGACCCTGAGAAACACTTGAAACACTTGAAGTTTTTTTTCACCATTTTAAGGAAAAAAAAATCTGTATACATATTTGTGAAAACTCACCATACAGTGTCACACTATAAAATTTATAAATTGTGCTTATTCTTTCTTTAGAGAAGTTAAGAGGAAATATGAGCTATCCTATTTAAACCATTCTGCTTCTGTTTCAGTTCTTGCTTGCCTTATAACTCTATAATGATAAACTTGGGCAAGATTCATTCTTGTTTGGTTTTATTTTAAAATTCTCTATACTTTTATATAATCTAAAAGTAATAAAAGTATCAATTTTATTGTGCATGAGTAAAAAAGAGATATTACATATTGCACCTTAGCACATAATAAATATACAGGACATAATTATTTAGAACAAAACTGGGAGTTGTAGCTTCTAATAATAGTATGTATCATGAAATCTCTATAGAAAATGTACTTTTCTCTTTGTCTCTTTCACTCACAAATGTATACAGGCACACAGATGACATGGAATAAATAATGATAATTAATGTTTGCATGAATTACTGCCGAAGAAAAGAAAAATATAAACTGCAACCCTCTTCTGAAGATGCATTTCTATATCAACCTGAGAATTAAGAGAAATATTCCCAGTAAAGAAGCAGAGTTGAAAATTGAATGCTATACATGGGATGGTAAATGACACCAGGATAAAGAGAAACTAGAAATCCACAGAGAAGTTTCTCTTAAATGTTTGCCATAAGGGAAAAAAAAAAGAAAGAAAAGGCAATTAAGACTCCCTCAAAACAAGGGGAAGTCAATCTCTAGAGAGAGCTCTCCTTTTTTGAGTTTTGCATTTGAATAACAGATTTGCACAATATTGTTTTCCCCAAAGTCAAGTTATTTTAAATGGTTCCAAGAATCAAATAGCGAAAGTTTGTGGTTTGTCTAATGATGAACTTGGTGATGGTATTACTCTGTGTCAGCCACTTCCATGCCCTGCATTTCACAGTCTGTTTTACTTCACTTCTCCAGTGAAATATAAAAGAAGCATTAGTCTCTACATTTAAAATTAGAGCATTTCAATGTAGGAATAAAATTTTCTTTAAATTCCTCACTTAATAGATAAGGAAACAAGAAAATAATGCTAAGCATCACAACAAAAATATTTAGTTAGCATATGTTAGACATTGTTAATTTAATTCTTCTGACAACTTCCTGATAATTATTATTATTTTCATTTTGCAGACAAGAAACATAATCACAGAAAGATTCAATGTGTTGCTCAAATTTACATTTCCAATGATTCAGACTAGATTTCTGATTCTAGAAATTAATTCAAAAATGTGTGTTCTAGTATCATTCTGTTATCCAATAAGTACTGCATTTTGCCATTTATATTGCGCTCCCGTGTATAATATACACTCATGCTTTTGGTCCAGGCTTCACCTCCCGCTCCAACCCAGCCACTTCGGAGTTCTCCCTCGCATAGCCTTCTTCTATGTTAGCATGTGAAGAGGCTTTTCTTCTGGTTCCCTCCACAATCTGATGACACCCTCTGAGGGAAAACGTCCAAAGTGTCTCTTGACAGCTCAGCAGCCAGAAAAGTTCTGTAGTTCTTTAGCATATTTAATTATCATTAACTTAAAGTTTGCAGTGTCGGTATTTGTGTAAAACTATCAACCAGATTGCTAACTCCTGCCTAAAGTGTACAAAGAGAAATATGTTATTCATCCTATGGTAATAAAGCTGGCATCACCTCTCTCATCAAGTCACAGTCACTTAATAGGTGGACAACAATATTTCGTTCTTTGCTTCATTCTGTTGAATCGTTGGCTGAAATTGCTTTCCTTGCAAATATGTCATAAGTTCAACAAAACTGATTCTCATATTCCGGGGCATTATTTAGCTCTATTTCTTCTCTGTAAAGACATGTGTTTTCCTATTCATTAGTATCATCTGAGATCCATCCTTCCCTCTTTACGCCTTAGTGCTTACTTTTATCTTAATTCTCTTGTATCTGTGCCTCCCACCACTTATCTCTTCATTTAAATGCATGTGTTAGAAATCAAATTGATATTGTAAAAATAGTAGATGATGATCATTCCTCCTTAAGAAACTAGCAGTGAAGGAAGAAAAGATAAAGGAGCTTCATCCTAATGAGTCTCTGTTACTTCATCTCGCCATGAATTTGTGAAGGAGAAAAACAGAGGATATTGCCAATTCTATTTGCATATCCTTTTTTTCTCTGCAGGGACAAATCCAAGACTCTTTTTACTGTCTTCTGAACAATATTTCCACACATTTAGGCCATAAACTATTGCTGTTCTTAGCCTACTCCAGTCAAGTACTCTGAAGAAATACTGCTTTGCAGCTTTAGTGATTTACTTGCTGTTAATCAGTAAACCTTCTATATGAAGTTAGAATATTTGTAACAGTTCTTTTTCACTTAAGGCTAATGTGATCAAGTTTCTCTCTCTCTCCCTCTATCTCATATATATGTATATACATATATATACATATATATACATACACACACATATATATATATATGTATGTATGGTACATGATAATATTAGGCTTCAGGTTCTTAAGTGAGGGTTATGCATGTCGTGACTAAGACTAGACATGGGAACCGATTCTACAACTGCATGAGAGTGTCAACTTTTAGTAAGTGTTCATGACAAATATGAACAGCAGAGTAGTTCCCAACTGTTGGTGGTCTCCGAAATACATCTATGTCTGCTTCTAGCTCAGTCTTTAGTGAACAACCATCGTGTTACAGTTTTTCAGGAGAAACCAAGCGAGCACTCTTTGGAAGAATTTTAGGCGGATTTCTTACACGTGTGGTCTCAGCTGGGATTTCTTCCTCAAAGAGCTGAGCCAGGGTTTCCTGTTAGAACATGCTTATATAGGCTAGAGCAAACAGGAAGAGAAGGATGTAAATTAGGGGAGGGGTTTCAAGCGAGCGAAGTTCTTTGTCTGCTGGCTGCAAGCTCAGGTTACAGGAGGTGTCATGACTTTGCTTCATAGTTGCTGAAGGCAGTGAGCAGGCCTTTTTCCCCCACAATCACACAGTGGGCCCAGAAATTCCCTAGTATACAAATTCAAATTTTGTGTCTTAAGAAACTAAGAAAAGTGGTCAACCTAGGAAATTCCAGGGCACATTTATCAAACATCCAGAGTATAAGCAGCATCTTCAGATTGATGTTTGCAGCAGGGCAGATAATGGTAGGAAACTACACGGAGGGTCAACTTATTCTCTCAGATCAGGCTCTATGTTCTACTAACCCATTTAAGAGATAAAGGGGCTTTGGTTTCTAGGCAGCACAGGATCACATAATAATGTCTTGAAGACCTGTAGGCTTCTTTGTCAATTATTGTATTTGGAAACCTATGGCTGATATTGTAGAGGGACTAGGACTGCCTAAAAGTTAAGTCAATAACCCACATGAGAGAGAAAGAGAGAGACATAATTTTTTGATTACCCTTTGGTGACAAGTTTCCTATTGCTGCTTGGGTAAGATGATATGTATCTCTACCACTAAATGAATTGCAGTTCTTAAACAAAAGTCTTAATCCAAAAGATCCCATCTGCAACTGATGTCTGCAATCACAGTGAAGTCTCTTTAATCCTATTTTTTAAGATTGATTTTATGAAAACACATTAAACTCTCCTCTGTATGAACCTACCCGTGCATGAAGCAGAAAGGTTCTCAAAAACCTCACATCTGTCACCATCAGTGGCAAATTATGGAGTGTTTCAAAGGGTTAGATTATCCATTAGGGGGCTTTCTCACCTGAGACTATAGACAGAAACTTGAGGAAATAATTAAAGTGTAACAGATTACATCACCTATGATGAAAAATGAATCTCAAGAGTGAAATAACTTATGGCAGATTTTAGAACTTTAATTTTAAAAATAATAGAGCTACAAAAACTTGAGATTTTGCTTTCTCCATATGTTAAAAGTTTCTCTATATCTTGGCAAATAGATTGTATTTGTTTGTGAGGCAAGGATTGGGGGAAGGGAGAATAAGGCCTGGATCAGCATTACATCAATTGCAGCATGTATTTGAAGTATCTTAATTTCACAAGCACATTTCTTTATATTCATGAATTTCATTTTTCAGTTACAAAGAACTGTAAAATATGAGAGAATTAAGAAAGTTACATATCAGAAAAACATGTGATTGATGAGTTCCGAATGAGTAGCTTCCTGTCTGGAAAAAATAATACACTTCTCTAAAACCAAAATTAATTCCCAGATTAGGGTGGCAAGTCTGCAGATTACTTATGTTATTTTATTCTAGTTTTCAGCACTGTAGAAAATGGCTTTATTTTTTTTTAATCGATAGAAGAAGATTTCTTACAGTTTCTTCATATTAATAGTTTCTACGCATTTAGGAGAGAAAAATTAGCATGCTTAAGAAGAAATGCTTTTGGGGGGCAAAGATAATTACTTGCAATGTGGTGGGTAAACTTTTAATTCATAAACTCCTTACTGAAAGGCTTGCAACTTTAGTTTTCTAATTGAGCTTAATTCAGATGTTGAGGCTCTGTTTTACAAAATAGAAGAAATCTAATCTAATCTAATCATTTATTCTCCCTGCTGTTGATATGCTGTGACTGAGTTAAGAGGGATGAATGTACTTCATGGGATTTGAACCACAATACTTGACTTTATTATCATTGTCTACGGATATTGAAATGCATTTATTCATTTGTTCTTGTACTCACATATTTATTCATTCATATGTTCACTTTCAGTATGTACCTGGAGCATAGTTAAAAAGTAGTGCCTGTTCTCATGGAGCTTAAGTTTTAGTGAGACAGTCTCATTCATTTATGATATTCTCTATATTTTGAACTTTGTGACCTCTTAATTTTTATCAGCATTATTATGCATGTTTCTGTCCTTTTATGATACTTGTAGCATTTTCATGCTCTCACACTACTCTGAATATAGACGGCCTGGTGAGATTGAAGCCCTGATTCTAGACATATTCTGAAATCATTATGATTCTGGGAACTTTGTTTCCAATGGCTCAACTAGGAAAGAGAACTCAGGCCATCCTTGTACCTAGAATCTGCAAATCTAAAATAATAGGTGTCAATCCTCAATTCCAGAATCTAATGTGAAGAAATTGACAAAGACAGAGATTCTGCTGTTTCTCCAGCAAAAACATAGCCTGAAAACTTCTAGCTTACCACTGGTCATCCCTGTCCCTAAATGGGGATATGTTTTTAGACGTTAAAATGAACTCAACTTTGACACTTTTCCTTAGCTAAGATATGTGTGATATAGAATTGGATAATACTTACCATTGATTACATAGAATGATGAGCAGTGTTAACCTACTGGGGGGTAGCATGAGAACGTGGCACAGGCCCAACCTTGAGAGTGGGCTCAGTGACCAGCCAGCACTGAGCACAGACTTGAGTGTAACAGATGGACTTTCTGGGATGGTAAGTGCCGCCACCTACACTAACTGAATCTGAGATGACCTGCTCTGGAATTTTGGTATCCTTGTCCACTTGGCTGTTTTTGCCATTTTACTACCCTCCCTCTGCTAACACCCCCTTTAAAAGAGCCCTCTCTGCCCCCTATATTTCCTAACTATGCTGTAGCTTTCCAGAAGCATACCTGACCAGTCCTGTCTTTGGGGAGTCAGACACATGCCTGTTTCACTGCCATGGGGACCCCCTGCTGTGAGTGTAATCAAGTCTCTGCCCTTGCTGCCTGTGCCTTCTCCTGATCTCCTGACGTGGACAACACAGGGCATCCCTCTGCCAGGACTCAAATGACTGCATCGCACCTATCTACAGACCAAGACTCTTTGGATTGACCCCCAACAAGTTTTATTTAAATGCTAACAAATCCCTGCACACCAGGTTCCATTTTTTCCTGAGCATAATAATCCATATATTGATATGTTGTAGATCTACTGGCAAAATGATTTTCAGTCCAAAGACTTACTTAGCTAATGACTAAATCTTATTAATGTTGATTTTATAAAAAGTTTATAGTCATTATTATGGAAGATTGCTATTTGATTCCCTGCACTTTGATAAAATACCACTAAATGTGAGAGAAAACACCACCATACTTGGTACATCCCCTATGCTACTGCTGTTTCTCTCCTCTTATCAGAATTCAGCTTATAATTGAAAGGGTTAATTTTCCATACCTACTATTTAGAGATTTGGAAACTGTTCTTCTCAAACCAGACAAGTCAGCTTAGTCTACCTCTTTCCTGATTCTTGGGGTTGAAAAATTTGACACCAGCTTATTTCACTCTTGTGAAAAGCTCTGACAACTCATGACAAATTCATGATAATGGTCCATGAAGATCACATGTGCTCTCCTCTAACACAAATTATAATTGTGCATTTGCCTATACAGATAAGAATTTTAAGTAATAATGTCAATAAAGAAGCTAAGTCAGAAAAATAGAGTACACTCACTCTCTATATGATTTACTATTTAACAATTTTGACAATTCTCCAACAATTTCAAAAGATTAGGACATATGTGTTATTTGGTTGAGATCATATTAGAATGCCACTTACTAGGACAGTGAAAGAAATCTTGGAGGGTTAAGAATAGTGGTAAGTTTCTTATTGACATGAATGAGTCTCCAAGTCCATGCTGTCATCTAACCTAAACATGATATTTGTATGGTTAGTGAAATATATTAAAGGTAGTTCATTACATTTTTTCAAAGTTTCTAAACACAAAAGAAAAAAATTTAGAGAAAGTTTAAAAATGAGAAGTCATGTACCACAAATTTATATGAGGTGAAGATAATCTACATAATGTTGATATTTGATATAGTCAGATGCATTTAGAAAACTGTCTAAAACTTTGGATCACATATTCTTTAAAATACATTTAAAGGCTTACTTTTTTTGAAAAAATAATTCTGATAAGTGAATGTAAATAGGATGTTGCAGACATGGAAATAAATTTTAAAAAGCTTTAGGTTCTACTGCTTTGGATGCGTTGCAAACAGATTTCACCTTTAAAATAAGCAAAGGGTTGAGTGGCAGCTTATAAGCAAAGCACAAGTTTGGAAGTGAGGAAAAGTTGAATTTGTGTGTGTGTGTATGTGTGTTTGTGTAAAATAACTTCTTTTGGAATTTTTTATTTAATAAAAATATTCTATCTACCTCTTTCCCATTACTCAACAATGGGATTAAAATTGCTGTTCATCATGAATGGAGATAGAACACAGAATAAAACAGAGAGAGAAATGATGGTGATGATGATGATGATAGTATTAATGATAGATGTTAGATAGATAGAAGATAGATGATGGTGATATATAGATGACAGTTTAGATAGATTGACAGATGATAGGTAGATAGATAGATGAATAATATTCTGGGGTAAATATTTCCTCTAGACTCTTGCAGAGAATTTTGAGGATATGATTGCTTTGTTTAACAAGATGTAAGAAGAATGCTGTATGCAAAATAAGAACATCCAACGAATATTTGTACATGCAGGATCATTACCCAGTAGTACTAAGGCATCATAAAATGACATTCAGAATGTCAGCCATATCCAAAGTAAAAAAAGCTGCAAGTTCTAGAGGCAACTCTAGTAAAGATGGCATACAAATTGGAGACCGCTGGCCACCAGGATTGTTTTATTTGATGATTAACTCAATATGTAATAATTGATTTGTTTAAACCACAATGTTTAGAGAGAAATGACACTGAAAGAGGACTGGGATTCCTACAATTTCTATTTAAACCACTATTTCTTAAAAATTTAACTTGCTCACTACTTAAACAATAATGTGCAAAATCGAGTTAAAATAAGATGCTTATTTTAATATCATACCTTAATATGTCTAGAAAAAGATATTAACCATAGTTTAGCACTTTTATTTCCCAACTGCTTGTTTCCCAAATGCTTTTCTCAAAGCCTCCTTCACATCCTTATTCCTGAGGCCATAGATCATAGGGTTCAGCATAGGAATCACTGTGGTGTAAAACACAGCCACCATTTTGCCCTGCTCCACAGACTGCTCTGTGGGGCGTCTCAGATACATGTAGAGGAGGGTTCCATAGAAGATTGTGACCACCGTCAGGTGGGAACCACATGTGGAAAAAGCTTTTTTCCTCCCCTCTGCAGAGCGGCTTCTGAGGATGGCAACAAGGATGAACAGATAGGAGGTGAGAATAATAAGCAGAGACTGGACATTGCTGTAACCAGCTACTATGTACATTGATAGCTCTTTGGTGTAGGTATCAGAGCATGCCAGTTTGATAAGAGGAGGATCTGCACAGTAGAAATGATTGATTTCATTAGCACCACAGAAAGAGAGATTGTAGGTTCTTAAGGTTTCCATCAAGCTGAGAAGAAAGCCATAGACATAAGGGACAGCGATCAGGCGAGCACAGACACTCTTGGACATCTTGCTACTGTAGAGAAGGGGATTACAGATGGCCATGTAGCGATCATAGGCCATGACAGACAGCATGCAGTGCTCAGTCAGGACCACAGCGATAACAACGTAACACTGGACCAGACAACCTGCATATGAGATGGTCTTCTTTTCTGATAAGAAATTTTCTAGCATTTTAGGGGTGACATTTGTGGAGAAGCATAGATCTAAGACAGACAAGCTGGAGAGGAAAAAGTACATAGGTGTGTGAAGTCGAGAATCAATTTTGATTAAAATAATCATGCCCAGGTTTCCTAACACAGTGACGATGTACACCACAAGGAACAGCGCAAAGAAAGCAACTCGCAATTCCGGACGACTCGTCAATCCCAAGAGAATGAATTCTGTCACTTCAGTGTAGTTTCTTCTGGACATTTCTTCATCTCATATGTGAGGCATGGTTTGATTATCTAAAGAGAGTATTAAATTTTTATTTTTGTTTTGTTTTTCATTCACTGAAATCTGATTAAATATTTTACCAGGTTAAATATTGCACAGAGATATGAAATACTTCAGGTATGTTATCTTATTAATGTTTCATAAGTAGACATCTAAGAAAATCTAGTAGATTTTCAGCAAATGATTTTCATTCGGGTTGGATTTGTAGCCACAATATGCAATTAAGTTGGATGGTAAAGACAAAGTAATGCATTAACTATACAATGCTTTGGGAAATTTAAAAAATCCAGATAGTTTATATTCAAGGAAGAAATCTTATGAAATTTAGAAAATTTTAGAAATCTTGTCTATAGTTTTTGTATACCACTCAGTCCATGGGTTTTGTATATACATAGAAATACACAGAAAGTTACAAAGAATTTTCTAGATAACACAGGTAATGCTTTTCAACCTCAACACAGAGAATGTATCTAGTGATACAAAAACAATGATTTATCCCATTGACCCATATCTAATATTTCCCTTATTATATATAGTCGATGCAGATATTCATTGCATATATAAATATTAGATATATTGCTTTGATGCTCTCATCACATATACCTGGGTTCAGTAAATGTCTGGATAGATGAGAGAGGGGAGAGAGAGAGAGACAAAGGTGAAATACAGATAAAATAAAATTTTATTACAGCAGGCACTCATTTATTTATTTAATAAATGATTATTGAGCCCTTCTTGTTAAAAAAATAGAAAAAAATTAACATCTACAAATGAAAAATGAACTAAAAAATTCTAAAATTAATGAAAATTCTAATTTATATGTGTGTGTGTGTATAGCAGAAATAATCACCCCCAGAGTGACCTGAAATAAAATGTGTGCAGTTATAGTTATAAATATATATGAAGAGCCTAGGAAACATTGACTGAACAACTAATTTATTAAGTGATGATGTAAAAATAATAATACTAAAAAAAATATGAAAAATATACATATGAATTAGAATACAGTTGAAGCAGTGAAATAAAATAAATGAATACATAAATCCAGACTGATGTTATCCCTTAGTTAAACTCTGTTACAACCCAGGTATTATTCAGGTAACGACTAACTGATATTATTATTAATTTTACATTTTTATGCATTGTAAAACATTAAAAATAAAAAAAACATAAAAATAGAAAAAAGATAGAAAAACTTCAAACTAATAGAAGGAATCGAAACAATTCTTTCAATGTTTATAAAATATAAGATAAAGGGAAATAAGATATATAAAAGGTAAGACTAATACATATAAAAGAGGTGAAAAAATTCCAACTGTCAAAAATCACAATGTTTACAACTCAAATTTTCAGTTTTAAAATCATATCCTGGGATATTTGACACAGATATGCTGAAAACATAAATACAGAGAAAGCTTCAAATAAAAGGGTAAAAATAATGCCTACTATGCAGCATTAATTAAAATAAATGTTGATTGGTAATATTTAATATCAAAGAAAATAGGTGTACAAATGAATTATTGGGAATAGAAAGAAATAACACATAGCAATATTTAATTCATCTATCAGAATACTCATTCTAAACTACTATGCACTTAAGTCCCCAAAGTATTTCAATGCGGCAATATAGCATGAGATTGTAAACTTTCAACAAATATTTATTATTAGTATTTCTTAATATTTATACAAGAAATAATAGCAAATATTTAGAAGATAAATATAAGCAAATTAGGTATTTATGCTACCATAGTACAATAAATCTGTATATAATTATTAGAGAATGTGAATTTTAATGAAACCAATAGAAGACATCAGAAAAAAATGATCATTTGTTAGACTATAAACAACTGAATAATTTAAATGATGTTCATTTAATATATTTGTGTGATCAGACTGTGCAATTAAATTGGATATCAATAATATTATAATTTAAATAATTTCCCTGTTTTAGGAGGTAAAAATAAAGAATTGCATACATCATGAAATAAACCATAAATGGAATGTAATATTAGAACTGGATCATAATTAACAAATTACACACAAAATATGTAAGTCCTCAGAGATGTATGCATATAAAAAAAGATAGTCTTAAATATTTCTACTAAAAACAAAGACTGGTGAAAGGTATTGAAAGGCAATTTGTGTGCTTAAGCCCACTTTGTAAAAGGTTTCCAAGTTTCTCAATAAAGCTCAGGACTTGCACACATGAAAAAAAAGTTTCTCTTCCTACAAAAGGAACAAAAGTTAAGATGATTCATTCAGATGTTTACCTCAATCTTCTGCGATGAAGAAAGATTCTCTAGCAAACCTAACCTTATCTCATACAGCTAGAGTCTCACTACTAATACCTTGAATCCTCAAATACTCTTCTCATTATGTCTCTAATACTTAGCATGTTGATTAATCAAATAATAAACCTCAGACTCCCATGTCACCCCACATATCCTCTAACAGTGTTCTCCTGACCTATTAACTCTCTCCATTTCCTGAGAACTTTACTCTGTGCCATCTAAATTTAAGGTCTGTTATCAGCAAGATCTCCTATGTCTTCAACCTACTCTCATTACTGTCCATGAGCAAATATTAATTGCCCAACCCTTTCAGTATGCTCATTACTCAAAGCTACCTAAAGTGATTAAATGTAAAATGCAAAATAGATTAATGCAATTATTAGAAGCAATGCAAGAATTTAGGAAAGTAGTTGGCTATCAGATAACATATCATTTTATTTTATATCAGTAGTTGGAGCATTGATTTTTAAAAGAGCATGCTTAAAAGATGTAACAAGAATTCTGAGACACAAAGAAATCGATTTTCACACAAAAATGCATAACTCAGAAAAATCATTTTAGTCTATTGAAAAATACTAAAATCCTTTAAAAATTACATAGATATTTTGTTTACTAGGAGATTTGTTTTATAATGTTAAACATTTCCAAAGAGAGCTAGAGTCAATTTAATCTTATCAAAATCCTAATAAGAATTTTGTATTAAGCTGATACTCAATTTATTTATATGAATAAGTAAAGATCCAAGAAGACTTAATATATTTCAAAACAGCAAGTAGGGAGTTTCTTAACATATGTCAAGACTTAACTTACAAACATTTATTGTTCAGAACAGTGTGTTATTAAAACACAGTAGAGAAAAAATTATAAGAAATAGAATTGAAAGAAGAAGGAAATAGATTTACATACATACTGTTCAGTACTCACTGGTCAGAAGTGCATGCCAGTTTTGGTAAAAATCAGTAACACTAACCATACTTTAGTTCTAGAATTGTGGAGATATGGCAGAGACAACATAAAATCATAGTCCATGGGCAATCTTTCAGATAGCTTCTAGAAGACAAAAAAATGAAAAAAGACACAAAGCCTTCAATGTGTTCAACCCCTTTAAAAATGGGTCCAGTGTCTATACGTATAAGCTGGAAAGGTGGAGATGAGAATCCCCTACATCAATTTACTGTTGGAAGTCCCTTGAAGCCTTTTATTTGCATATTTGCGGATACTTGTGTTTTAAGCTTCTTGGTTGAAAACAAAAATAGAAAGAACAATATTACATAAAAAAGATTCCCTGGGATGTCTGTAGGGATTGTCAGGAGAAGAAAAACAAAAACAAGACCAACAGTTCCTAAAAAGGAACAGGGCATAGGAAATGAATCCAAAATCTTATAAGAACCAAAAAGACTTAGGCATAGTCTAGTCTTAATGCCTTCACTCCATATACTAGAGCTACTTTTCCACAAATGTACTGGTCACCAGGGAAGTTTGTGTTAACATACTCTTTATTCTGAGAAGAAGTCAGAAATAATTTAAATCATTAATAAATGATAAATTACCTAGACATCAAAACTTCCAATGTGTCTTTTTCTTGGGGAAATTAGTAATAAAAGACACCAAGATATTAGGCAAATAAAACACTAAAATAAATTATTTAAAATTAATTATAATGAAACTGGATCCATTGAGAGTCATACCATGGAATTCTATTAAAATGATCCAAAACACTGACAAATATTAAAAAGAAAAAGACAGAGCAGAGTGAGCATCCACAGATTTTCTCTCATGAAAAATGCATTATATGAGCAAATTTCCCTGAGCTACTCATTTCAACAGATCACTATCCAAAAAGTAGAAAATCCAATGAAAAGCAAATAATTTCTAGATATTGAAAACTAATATATAAATTCTTTCCTTCTTCTACCTGTGAACATAGGACAGTCTTCTTAATGACCCTGCAGGTCGAATTCTAACCAGTGCTGTAGGATTTATATGCACACTATTGACATCTGTACTTATCTCAAGAGAACATCCATATTTTCAAAAATAAGTGATTATAAGTGGAATCCCAGTGGAAAACATCCTCACAAAACACTAATTGGCAGTACTATAATTTTTCGAATCAAGGTGTCTATTTAAAATTCTTATTTTTACCTCACTGGAATTTCACCATATAATCTAGGGCAATACGTCAAACAACTGTCATCCACATTGATTCACTTTCTTTATCCACAGCACTTATCAATACCTGGAATATTTTATAACTATTTTATTAATTATTTATTTTGGCTCTGTTCTATCACCATCACAATCCTCTCTCCCCCTAAAATATCATAACATATTTTCCTTTCTTATTTATTTCCCCATCTCCAGATTATAAAATGTTGCCCCTTAAACAACAGTGACTGAATAAAGAAGCCTGTGAAACCAATAGTGGTCATCATTATATCAGAGAATAGCTCTGCAAAGATAAAGAGAGCCACCACTCAGAACCAACAGGAAGATCAAGTCCTTCCAAGGAGAAAACCTGGAAATTACAGATGATTTATTGGATTTTTACTTTGTAAGAAGATATTTATAGTTATGTGGAAGTTTAGGGTACAGCAGTATTAAAAGAAAATAAAAATTAAGAAAAGTTTTATCTCTATGAATATCAAATAATTATGAAGAGAGAACTGTATTCAAACTACTATATGTGGTGTTACTAACTTACATTTGTAATGTTTTATTATATTACTCGTTGTATACCGGCATTGCTAATGTATATGCTGATAGTGATTTTAACAAATAATAATTTTAGAAAAAAATCAAAATGACTGTTTTGAAAGTGGGAACAAAGAAGTGGGATTCTGGAACAGCAATAGAGATATTGATAGAATATATATATATATGTATGTGTGTATATGTATTTATATGTGTGTGTATTTGTTTTTCAAAAGGAAAGTGCATACGGGAATGAAAGCAAATAGGAAAACAGGAAGAGAGAGGAAGAAGCATTGTAGTTTTATTTCATTTTCATCTTAGTTGTCCTTCCCAGACCCCGGATGCAAACCTGGGTTCTTGGGATGTATATGGATGGTGCTCTTGGCTGGAGGCATTAGATTCAATCATTACTTTAATATAAAGATCATTTCTATCAATAAACAGCAGCATATAATTACAAATTATTTAACTACCAACAGAAATAACATGAAGATGCCATCCCTGGGGAGTGAGGGATTGGAGAGCTTTGAAACAAGACTGTATTTAAGTTTTTGCAATATCATTTGAAATTAAAAATATACAATTTTCCACCAGTAATGAAAATTAGTAATGAATGTAAATTGCTAATTTGGAAATCAGTAGAAACTGAGTCATTAAATTAATAACATAATAAGCTATTTTTTAAGGAAAGGTTCAGGTAGGAATGAAGGTCAGTAGACAGGTAGACAGGAAGGAGGAAAGAGGAAGAAGATGCATTTCTTTTTTTTTCATTTAGTTGCTCATCCTGGTTTTTCCTTATGAACATTTGTCTTTGGGATATATGTGGACTATAATGGTTGGAGGAAACAATTAATCTCTAAACCACCAAGGAAAGCCTCTAATGGACAATTTTAGCCAAATGGATACATATCTATAAAACAGAAAACAAAACAAAACTAGAACATAAACTCGACATGGTAATTTTTGAGGACTGTGGTGTTGAACTTCCATAATTATGCATGACAACTTGAATCTTATAAAATCAGTTTATGAGATTTCAAAAATTCAGCATATAATAATAGCTTAAAAAGCAAGGGTTATTTCTCCTTCAGTCTGTTTTTCTATTATGAGTTATATGAGGACTCTGTTTCATGCATCTTTACTCAGTAGGGTGTGCTTAAACCTTACATCTTGCAAGCAGTCATGACAAAAAGAGAAAGAAAATGACCAATTAAATGATTCTCTTACTAACAATTAAATATCAACCTGAAAAGTGGCACATGAATTCTAATTTAACATATTTTTCCAAAATATCTGTATACTCCCAACTAAAAGCAAGAAGAAAGATGTTTAGATACCATTATGAGCATAAAAGACAAAGAACTGAAGCACCTGGGAAGTACAATGAATAACAGCTATAAAAATATTAAATGTTGATAATTAAAGTTTATTTTTGTGTTGGATTTTAAAAAATCATTAAAACTTAGAAAAATGCATTCTTCCTTTTGTTGTGCTTTATAGTTTATTTCCACACCAATTCCAGTCATGAACTTGAGAAAAAAATCTGGAAGACTATTGGGGCCAAAAGAATAATGATTTTCCTAGGAAAATAATTTTTTCCTTAGCAACACTTTGGATAATGCCTCTTTTACATCTTTATTTCTAAGGCTATAAATCACAGGGTTCAACATAGGGATGATGGTGGTATAAAACACAGCAACCATTTTTCCCTGTTCCACAGACTCCTCTGAAGGGGGTCTGAGGTACATGAAGAAAAGAGTTGCATAGAATATGGTCACAGCTGTCAGGTGAGAGCCACAAGTAGAGAAAGCTTTGTGCCTGCCTTCTGTCGAGCGAATTCTCAGGATAGCGGGAAAAATGTAAAGGTAGGAAACCAGGATGATAAGGAGAGAAAAGGAAAGGTTACATCCGGCAACAACAAACATTGATGTTTCTTTGTTGTAAGTGTCAGAACAGGCCAGTTTAATCAGAGGTGGGTCAGCACAGTAGAAGTGATTGATTTCATTGGGGCCACAGAAGGCCAGGTTGTAGGTCCACATGGTCTCCATGAGTCCAGTGAGCGCTCCGTACACGTAAGGCGCTGTGATGAGGGATGTGCACACGCTCTTAGACATTCTGCTGCCATAGAGCAGAGGGGTGCAGATGGCCATGTACCGATCAAAGGCCATGACAGCCAAGATATAGATCTCCACGTGGACTAAGGCGATAAAAAAGTAACACTGCACCAGGCAAGCCGGGTAGGAAATGGTTTTCTTCTCTGATAAGAAAATCTCCAACATCTTTGGAGTCACGTTGGAAGAGAAGCAGAGATCCACAAAGGATAAGTGGCTCAGGAAAAAGTACATGGGAGTGTGGAGCCGGGCATTGACCTGGATGAGAACAATCATGCCGAGGTTCCCTGCCACTGTGGCCAGGTAAACGCCCAGGAATAGCAGGAAGAGGAGAATCTGCAGTTCCAGACGACTGGTCAATCCAAGAAGTATGAACTCAGACACGGAGGTGAAGTTTCTTCTCATAATGTCCTTGGGTGGGAAATGAGAACTTTGCATCAGTACGGGCAGTTTTTAATAACAAAGAAAAAACTTTTGTTTTCTTAGATTATTTTATTTTTTAAATTTTTTTGAATGCATGTTATTTTTACAATAATATATGAGTTTTTGGAAAATGGATTCACACCACTCTCATTTTGTATATCAACTTGAACCCACCATCAGTATTCTAGTGCCAGTCACCAGTACCAATTTTACCTCATCCCATCCCAGTTCCCAATACTTCCCTATGAAATCTACGGCTTCCTCTTCATTCTAGAGCATTTCCTTTTGATTTGTTTGTTCATTCATTCTGTTTATTTTTTTTTATGTTGGGGATTTTTCCGCATTATTTCTTTCCTTTTCTATGTAAGTTTTGTCCTAGAAGACTCTAAAAATAAAAGCTTAGTTCAAACGTGGTAAAATTAAATGTTATCACACATTGGAAGTGTATCTAGTTCTGTCACTAGTCAACATTGACTTTTTTCTTTGCAAATTGTCCTCATGTCTCATTTTTTTCTATCACTACATTTCCTATGATTTGCATTTCACTTATACTATTTTACATTTTACTTTTTCACCCAATGTCTTTTTTCTCTTTGAAAAAGAGCTTACAAAAACTCATATTAATCCATATAAACAGCTACACTATATTAAATATCTTAGGTTCTTTGTGAAAGGGTACTAAATTAGAAATTAAAAAATGCATATTAATTCATTCTCTGTAACATAATTCACTACTTCTTATTTTAGAAGGATAGTTTTTTAGAATTATAAGGAAAGAGTGATATCTTTGAAAAAATATTACAAATCTTTCATGATGAATGGGAACCAATAGAATGGGAATGGAAACTTTCAAGCAGTGTTGTAATATTTTTCTAGTGCATTAAAAAAATGTTCAAGCAACTAATGTTTCAGTCCCTCATAGCTAGATAAAACCACAGGAATGACTGCATCCAGTATGATCTGCCAAGGAAGAACAGAGATTCAAGACTAATTGGTAGCACAGAGCCCCAGACCCAGAATTGACAGCCTGGCTAGAAGCAGGTCCTCTCCCCCATTCAGATGTGTACTTGCTTCTGGAGCCCGGATTTGGTCCTTCTGAGACAGTACTGAAGACACAAGGAAAGGCCAAGTAAACAAAACAACAGCAACTTTTCTTTATTCTCAACCTAGACTTGCTACAGCAAAGAGTACGTTCTAGCTGAGCGAACAGATGAGAAACATGAAATTTGTACAATTCTTACACAACATAGGGTTGTCCTCCATCATTCTGCCTCCCACTGACTATAATATGGAGCATTGAACTATTCCAGATCATATGGGTGTGATGGCAGAGAAAGAAGAGTTGTTAATTCCACATTTCTAAATTTGAGGCAGACTCACACTGCTGTACCAGTTCTGAATTTTGTGCAATGGCCGTGAGCTTCTTGTTGCAGGAATTGAAATTATTATCCAACTATGTTCGTGATTAATCAAATATTGTTAAATAAGTTAAAACTATATCAGGTGATCATTATTAGCTAAAATGTAATGGATACCTCAGAGATTATGCCCAAGGATCAGGTTATGACTTAAAAATTGTGATGATAATGTTCAATAACCCTAATATTAACCAGTTGCTACCTTTTAAAATTGCTTTAAAATTCCTTTCTATCATACCATACTACTTAGAAATCTGAAATGTTTACAGATACACACACACACACACACAAACATATACACATTTCACCTGGAATGTAGATAAAAAATAATATTTATTGCAAATATACTAAAAATATAATTTAGACAACAGACATTTTATCCTTTAAATTTTTCTCCTGAACTCTAACTATGGAGGATTTTTCACTCTATTTTATAGTACTTAATCCTTAATTCATAGCACATCTCCTATTCCTAACCCCCTTCCTTTCTCACCTCTATCTCTTCTCTTCTGGAATAATCTCTCCATATTACTGGAGCTCATGTTTTGCTTCAGTGTGTTATATATTTTCAGCAGATAGAATAGTGAGATGTGTCATCCTTTTTTTCCCTCTCCTACTAACAATGAAACATCATAATGCATTCTCTAAGTGTTTATACCTATTCTTATATTCTGCCTTCCTTAAAAATAGTATACCAAGATATATTTGCACTTACCAAAATATTTAAAATTGCTTTTCTAAACTGCTTTTAGTAAACTTCAAGCTTATTTTCATCTTGCACAATCAACACCTAAGTTTTGAAATGTTTCTGATTTAATTGGAAAAAGTACAACTGTGTCACACATTAGAGCAACAATTGTAGACAAACTTTATGAGTCTATTCTCATCCTATAAATATGTTTCAGGACATTTGAGTCTGAGGATTTAAAAAATTATGACTTTTTAATACAAAAAGTTTTTTATGTTATTAACTGATCGTGTGTGACATGAGGTCATCACAAGAAAGTTTTAGTTGGCTTTCCTTTTGTTTAATATTTAGAAAAAATAAGTAGTCTTAAATCATGAGCCTGGTTGCATATTAATCAACCCTAATCCTGTCTACATAACTGTGCTAACATTTCAAATCATGCATTTATTTCTTTAAAGTAACTATTTGAATTCCATGTATGAACAATCATACTTTGGTTATTTTCTAACAGAGTAGTCCTACCTATAAAGATGCAGGAAAATCATAAGTCTTGGAAAATAATGAAAGAGTGAAATTGTTTCTTGTGTTTATAAGGCTTATTCCTTTTTCCCTATAGCATTCAAGCAAAATCATGATTAAGCAATAATATTGCCAATTAAAAGTTCCTTGACGATAGCTCAGGGACTTTTAACATAAAGTTGACTCATCTTTATCTCCCTTGGTAGTGACCTTACCTACTGCTTGCCATATATTCCTGGGCACCATTCTCCCTTACCCCTTCATAACTTAAAGAACTGAAAGTATGTTATTCATTCATTTTACTTGGTCACCAATGCAGTAACAGTGTATTCTACTACATGGTGTCATTTTCATGATATATCTTTTTGAAAGTAAGGGAATAAGGGGGAGCATTTTAGCTCTTTTTGTTGCTTGTTTTACATTGCTTTTGTTCTTGGAAAAATCTAAATGCAAATAAAAATAATTAGAGATATCTAAATTATGCCCACAATTTACTTTCTTAGGCTATGATTTGTATTCTTGTTGAACTCTAGTGGTTAAATGTTTTTAAAATAACTGATTAATAAAGTAACTAATTTTCATTATACTTGCTTACATTTTTATGTACAATTTTATTAGAAAAATCATTATTTAATTAATTAATATTACCAAAAACATTTTACATTTAAGTAATTTAGAGATAGTTAACTTTATAATTAAATAAAAATGAGACTCTAAGAAATTAGCTAAATCAAACATTAGACTTTTAGCCAAAAAACATAAATCAGTGGGTGCAGGAAGAGATGGAAGAGGGCAAGGAGCAAATGGGATAAAGGGGAATAGTTATGTAGTGAAGGAAAAAAAGAAGTATTGTTGAACCTACTGTATTTTATACCAATATATATTTACTGTCATGTATGCCTTAAACCTAGTCAAAGTTATAATGTAATATTTCCCATTTAGAATAAAAACCACTGAAAAAATAATAAAATTAGAAAGGGTAGCACTTTAGAGAGGATAATCAATTTTCTCTAATTCAAAACCTACTAAGTAACCTAAAATAAGAAAGAGAAAAAATGACTATAAGTTCTTATTTTTAACCTCTAACATTTATGGCCTTCCTTATAGTTTGTTCATCTCATTTCATGATATGAATTAAATATTATCTTACTTCAAGGGTGGACTGAATAAACTAAATAAGCTTATTATGCTAAATAAAAAAAATCAACCTTCAAGAATCATAGATGCAATTTCTAATAAACCATTACAAAATTTAACCAGAACGAGAGCTAAGTAAAGTAGCTTTAATGAAGAATTCTATGTACATAAGTTTGTCCATTAGTTTTAAAGAAGTTACCCGATTTAAGCTTCTTCATGTTTTTTATTTAATTTTATTGAAGGAAGATTGCATTATAACATTATACAGGCTTAAGGAACATCATAGTCAATACACATCTGTGTATAATACATTGATTTCACCACCATGTGAGTTTTTCCTTCAACTTTAATATATATGTATACATCTACTCCATTGTGTCCTAGATTACTTTGAATTCAAATATCTTAATAGCAATAGAAATGAAAAAATCAAATACCTAACAAGAAACCTTGTCAAATAATCTAGCAGTGACTTTTTTTTTCTGAAAGCTCTATTCCTGATCAACAATTTGGGGGATAAGGGTGATTTATTATCATGCACATTAGGACCTTGGTAGCAGAGTACTGGGAAGCACAACACTAAATCTGTAAAGAGAATACTGCAAACTGTGGCAAAGAAGTAGGAACATAACCATTTCATATGGTTTCATAGAGCCTTTCTCTAAGTGGAAGCAGAGAGCTAAAATATCTTGGAGATCAATAAATATGTCCCAGGAAGGAAACTCTCATTTGCCAACTTTGCAATGCTGGTCATTCCATGCACTTATTGTTTCCCTTGATGGAAACAAGATAGTTGCTCTTCACAGAGTTTTCCTGTCTCAAAAACATGCTGAAAGATGATTGGAAGTCCTTAATATCTCGCCATATTTCTAAGAATTCAAAAGCAGAATTGTGTGCTTACAAAGGATAGAAAGATTGAAAAGCTTGGGTAAAAAACTGAAAACTTGATTCATTCATTTTGTTTCTCTTTTATGAGGAAGGCAGGTTGGCAGGAAGGAAGGAAGTTGGAGGAGAAAGAAATATTTTCATTTATTTATTTGTTCATATTTGGTTGTTCCTCCCCAGCCCTGCCTTGTTAGCACAGGTCCTTGGACTTGACATGGCCTACATTTAACAGGATCTTGAGCCATCAAGGGCACACTTTCTCCTGGTTTCTTTATAGTCCACATATGAGTGAAACCACTCAGTGGTTTTGTTTCCTTTCTGACTTGATTGCTTAGCATAATCATCTCAAATTCCATCCACATTGTTGCAAAAGGCAAAAGTCCATTGTTTTTAACAGCTCAGGAGAATTCTCAAGCATAAATACTATATATACATAAATATACACATATATTTTATGTATATAGTATATAAACTATAATTTATATATAAATTAATATATAATTTATATATAAATATATACTATATTTATATATAAATATATACTATAATTTATATATAAATTATAGTATATATACTATAGTATATGAGATACTATATATATACGCACACACACATATAACATTCATTTGTCAATGGTATGGGACATTTAGGTAGATTCAAGCTAAGTAGTTCCTCTATGAGTAGTGAGTATAGGGAGGGGTACAAATATCTTTTATGATTAGTATTTTTGCATTCTTTGGATATTATGTACTTAGAAATGGAATTACCAGATCCAATGGTAGTCCTATATTTTTAAGAATGTCCATACTGTTTTTCATGAAGTTATACTTATCTGAAAACCCAGCAACAATGTTGTTTTCTTTACACCCTCTCTATCAATCGTTTAAAGTCCTTTTGATTCTCACTAGTTTCAAGTGAAAAATTATTGTGGCTTTGATTTCAATCTCTATGATTATAAATGCTATACATGTATCTGTAATATGTGTATCTGTGTATCTTCCCCGAAGAAGTGTCTGTTTGGATCTTCTGCCAGGATTGCTTTTATCACTGTTGTTGCTGCTACTTTTATTGTTATTGAAGTATATGATCACTTCACATATTTTGGACATTAACCTCATATCCAACATATGATGTTCAAATATTTTCTCCCAGTCAGGAGACTGTCTTTTCAGATGTTTGCTCATCTATTTCACTTCACAAAATTATCAGGGCTTCAACTCAGGGATTGTGACAACAGAGCACAGTGGATGGGAATTATGGTAGGATAGGAAAAAGGGGGTTGAGGAGCAAAACATTGATAACTAGAACTCTGGTGGTGGATTCATGCAATATATGCATTTACTTAGAGGAGAATCTAATCTACTGAAACTCACATAGTACTATAAACTAAGTGAACAATAATGAAAAAAAAAAGCAACCTTGAAACATTCATATGCTCCTAACTACCATCTGGAGTTTTGTATGGTTGTAGCAAAATCCAATTTTATTTGGTCTAAGTAGCTACAAATGGCATGGCACAAGATATTCCTTACAGCTCTGGAGAAAACAACCATAATATTAAATGAGTTGATATGAAACCACCTATAGAGGCAGCAATGGTCAAATAAATGTATAACACTTGGGATCCAATATTGCAGCTAAGAGAAAAACAGATGATCATGTGGATATGATTGTCACAGACAACAGCAGGGGCAAAACGAGTTAATGGGAATGTGTCCATGTTATATTGTTCAAATAAATTGGTCGAGAAAATGAACTTTTTAAGTAAAAAGTTAACCAGAATGTTTGAGATAGGCAGATTGGTGAGGAGATAGGATGAAGGTGTGAGTCACAGTGTCAACTTCAAAGTTTCCAGAAGAAACAGAACACTGATCACTAGAAAGAAGACAAGGTAAATGAACTGCAACACAGGATAACTGGTTAACAAGAAGCAGCTGAATTCCTTCTCTCTTGTCTGATTTATCCTGAACATTTCCAGGTGAATATTCTGTTCAAGGGAAAAAAGAAGACCAATTATGCATTAATCGAGTCTATACATTTAAGTTTCCATGATTGTGTTTCTGATTTTCTAATTTCCATCACTTTGTAAGACTACTATTACAATCACCCATTATTAAGAAGTGTCTGTCATCTATCTATCATCTATCTGTATTATCTATCATAGACTATGTGTCATAATAAGCAATAGAGAGATAAATTCTTTCAAAGATTATATCTGACCTCAGGATTTTTACAATGCCGTAGAGACCGCCAGCATTAATTAAATAACTGATGATATGCATAATATATTGAAATATTTATAAATGCAATATCAGAAACATTCAGAAATGTATGAGAGAAAAATCTAGTCTCAAATATGTGAAATAACTTTCTGGTTGGTAATGAAATTAATTAATTATAATTAATATATAATTATAATTAAATATAATTTATATGCATCACTGCATTTCTCCCACACAGCTTCCCTCTGAGGAAGCACTATACAAGTGACCCTGAAGCGACATGAGATTGAACAGCACGGGTCCACTTACATGTGGATTTATTTTCTATTCCTGTGTTCTATAGTCACTTATCCAATCAGCCCATGGATGTTAAACCTAAACACAGAGGATCAGCTATAAATTATAGGGTAATTTTTAAATGCAAGGAATTGGTACCCTTAATGTCTCACATTGTTCAATAGTCAGCTGCATATTCATTTTACAGAGGAAGAAACTGAGGCAGAGAGATTGAGTGATGTGCTTAATTAATATGATTCCAGATTTCAGGCTCTTCACTTAGTTGGTCAATGATGAACTCACAATCTGACTAAAAACTCACTTCATTGAACAAACTGAATTTGTATATACAACATAAAATAGGATATTATTTTACAGTGGACTATATCATTCAACATACATGCAGCTGTCAAATGCCTGACATTTTAGGAAGACAAAAAAAATGAATTTATTCACTGAATGACTGTTTTACTTACAAAATATAGTGATAAAAGCATATTACAGTATGAAAGAAATCAATAAACCCTGAAGCCAGAAGTAATTGAACCTCTTTTCTGAGCTGCGTGATTTTAGTTTAACCTGTGAGCCTCATTTGCTCATCTTCAAAGTAGAGATTATCATACTAAAAGCATAGTACTGATAGAGAGTTTAAGTGAAACAATGTATATTGAAGCAGTGACTGATTTAGCAAATATTACCATTTCTTTCTCTTTCCTTTGTGTGTACATGTGTGAGTGTGAGAATTTAAGCATTATTCAGATATCCACTGAACCCAAGAAAATATATGATATGTGGATAAAAATGTCAGATATATATAACATTAAATTTCCTTGGACAATTTGTTTGCTTTTTAAAAATACACATGGATAAGTTTTCTTTAAAGTAATACCAGTTAGAGTCATGATTCTTAGCTGGATGGGAAGTAAAACATAAAATATTATAACCATTGTACCCTAGGGAAGTATAGTAATTATTTCCTGTTTTTCATGTTTTTCAATTTATTCAGTAAATGCAGAAAGCAACAGAATCAACTTTAAAAGAAGAAGAACAAGATGTGCTCAGGTGGAGTAGTGACTGGGTTTACCGCTTCTAGCTGAGTGTGGTTAAGAACATCCCAAGAACTTGTGGGGCTGGCAAGGAATGGCCAGGATGAACAACTAAATGAAATAAACAGAATGTTTCTTACTCCTCTGTCTTCTCACCTGCCTATCTACTTGCCTTTATTCCTTTCCTTAAAAAAAAAAAAAAAAGAGGAAGACCAAGGATTTGGGAGTCGGTTCTGAAATTCTTAGTGAGAGACTTTATCATTAATAAGGGAACTCTTAAATTTTTAGGCAAAAATTCAGAGCCTCCTGAAATAACTAATTCATATGAAAAGCATTTCGTAAGTATATATTTATCATAAATCCAGTACACTGCAATATGATCTAATCAAATTGTAGAGTGGTGTAATTATAGTCAGTCAGTTAATTCATGAAAGCTCTTCCTATAATTTCTCTTATTCATCAGTCTATGGGCATATGGTCAAAATTATGACCTTAGAACTGCCAGTGTCAGTCAAAAATGTCAATAGCATTATGGGTCACTCTTATTTCTAACAGTACTGTTGGTTTATGACTAGTATATTTCCTGTCATATGCTGATCCATTCGAAGACATTTTCTTATATATGCAAAAATGAAGGCACTTTGTATTCAAAATGGAGATTCATTTATTTTTTTGGTTGAAGTAACATTATCGACCCTTTATTTGGTTTCAAGAAGAACTAAAATTTAACATAAATCCCAAGATCAGAAAATCTGGAATGATATAGAAACTGATTTTGCAAAATCAAATGCATATGTATGTATGCTTAAATACTAACAAAGTTCTCCGTATTGATTAAGTAGAATTCAGCAACCAATTGAATTTCAAAAGTTACAAAATTATTTGTTTATATGCCTGCTTGAACAGAATTTGTAGGCTATTTGTCTTTTAAAACTATTTAATAACAATGTCTAGTAATAGAAAAGTTGAAATTATTGTATGTACAATATAAAATTAATTAATATAAAAATGTAGGAAATATTGAGCAGAAATAAGCACTAAGGTAGAAAGAAAATTCCCAAAAAGTTGAGAAACTGTGTCAAATGAGAACTGACTTTAGTCCTATCTTATTTTGTTTAAAGTAACATCTACATATGTCATCACAAATAGGTTGTAATATCTGTTTTGCTTCGTCTTTTTTCAGATTTTGCCTCATATGATGTAACATTGACTAGGAGTCATAAGTATGTGTCTAGCTGAAAGTGACTCTCACAAGTGAGAAGATATAAGTGGCTGTCAGTCAGGGGCAAGGCAGTATTGTCATAATTCTGCCTCCTAGAGGTGACAACAATTCTCATCAGTAGTTGTGAACAATTCCTCTAAAACATGGGATGAAATCTCCTGAAAAAGAAATACTACAAAATTATAAACTAAAAATCACTCCCGAGAGTCAATGTATGCATGAATAATTTTGTGTATTTATGTATATATGTTGTCACATATTGGTTTTTAGATATAGAGAAAATACCTGGAAGCATAATAAAAAAGCTAACAGTGGGAATTTTGAGAAATGAGAGTGGCATATCAGAGTAGGGAAAGAAAAAGAAATATTTTGCTTATCTATACTCTGTTAGATATCAAATGTTTTACAAAAAAAAATGTGTAATGTTCTCACAATGTAAAAGAAATATATGTTTATAAATGTAAAAGTTCATAAAAGAAGGGAAAATTATCCCTCCTATCTATGTATATAACTCCTAATCCATTACACACAAAATGAACTCTCATGTCACATGTAAAACTATCAGTCTTCTATAACTATGTCTTTGATGAACTGTCCTTAGATTATAAATTTTCATGAATTTAAAATTGACTTCCCTGTAAATGTTATCAAAGTAAGGTCCAGTTCTTATAAATTGTTTATTTGTAAGATCTTTTATTTAATATATAAAGGAAAAAACACTGATTTTACTTTAAAAGGACATTTCTTCTGATCAATTTCCAAAAAGCTTGTTTCACATCCTTATTCCTCAGGCTATAAATGATGGGGTTCAACATAGGGCTTACAAAAGTGTAAAAAACAGCAATGATTTTGGACTGCTCCACTGATTTGTCCGTGGGAGGTCTGACATACATGCAGAACAAAGTCCCATAAAACACAGTCACTGCTACTAGATGGGACCCACAAGTGGAAAACGCCTTGCGCCTACCTTCAGCAGAGCGCATCCTCAGGATGGCAATGAGAATGAAGAGGTAGGAGATGAGGATGATGAGGAGGGAGTTGGAGAGGTTAAATCCTGCTACAACAAACATGGATGTCTCCTTGATGAAAGTGTCAGAGCAGGAGAGTCGGATGAGAGGAGGGTCAGCACAATAGAAGTGATTAATAATGTTGGAGTCACAGAAGGTCAAGCGATATGTCCACATTGTTTCCATCAGGCCACTAAGGAACCCATAGACATATGGGCCGACAATCAGGCGAATACAGACTCCTTTGGACATCTTGCTGCTGTAAAGCAAAGGATTACAGATGGCCACATAGCGATCATAAGCCATTACAGCTAGCATGTAATATTCAGTAATCACCATGGCAATAAAAAAATAACACTGGACCAAGCAGGCTGCATAGGAAATGGTTTTCTTTTCTGATAAGAAGTTCACCAACATCTTGGGAGTAACGTTAGTGGAATAGCACAAATCCAAACAGGATAAACTGGCCAGAAAGAAATACATGGGAGTGTGGAGGCGTGAATCTATCCGGATCAGTATCAACATCCCAAGGTTCCCCACCACAGTTATCAAGTATATCACCAGGAACAACAAAAAGAGGATGGGTTGAAGCTCTGGACGATCTGTTAATCCCAAAAGAACAAATTCAGTCACCAATGTGTAATTTCCATTGATCATTTTCTTTGGTGCCATCTTTGTTCGCTTAGATGAATTAAAACAAATTAAAGATGTGAATGAGAAGTTCATCATCTGTTTGTTATCTCCCTTTTTCTCATTGTCCCCTTTTTTCTTCCTTTCATTCAACCTCAAGAAGAGATAATATGGACAGAGTCTGAGAATATATGCTCAGACATCTTTAAATTTAAAGACTTTATTAGATGAATGTGTAACATGCAAATGTTTGCCAAAGGGAAAGGGTCACCACTCAATTTTGGAATGGGAAAATGATGACTCACTGTGTGTATAAAAGTGGATGGGACCACAACTACCACTTATAATGCACTATAAAACACAGATTTCATCTTTGAGCTCAGGATTTGTTCTGTACAAAATGGTACTGTGTCTGTGATCACTTTTGCTATTAACAATGTGTGCATATTTAGTTCGACCATCGAGAATTTTGCTTTACTTGCTGCATTGATAGCCTCAGTTCTCTGGGATCTGTTTTACTGCTATTCCCATAAAATACAGAAGAAATGTGCTATTTCTCCGGGAATAGACAAAAGAGAAGAACCCCAAACTTGGAAACAACGAAACTCTCCATGAATTACTAATGAAATAACTTTTATTCAGACAATCTGATATGAATAAATCCAGAGACATGGAGAGAGGAAGAGAGAAATCACCAAAACTTGGATCATACTTTTGCTTGTTTTTCCAGTGTTTTTCATTTGTCCCAGAAAGTCTTTAAGGAATTTACAGTATATAACCAATTTTGACAAATCTGTTCTACTGGTGAAATACGAATTTTATTCTAAGCTTTCTAGTAGCTTATGCAATTAATTCAACCATCTTCTTTGCAAAGCTATAATATCCAGTATTTGTAAGATATAATCAAGGAGATAGAATTATTCTTAGTATGAATTCAGATGATGCTACTTACTATGAAAGGATGATATGTTCAGGCTATTTATCAATGCACATAATATTAATTATAATCAAAGAACAAAGTGAGAAACTGTTGTACTGAGTGTCAATTGTTTCATTATAGATTCTTAATGTGGGCATATGTTGATTTTGTAAGTGATGTACTAAGTACAGTAAGGGAAAAAACTCAAATTCCTATGGGAGTCATTTAGATAACGATTGTAATGGACTGGGTATAAGAGTGAACTAAAGTGAAGAGTGATTCCCAGGCTATGGAGTCAGCATCCACTCAGCCAGTTGAATTTTCACTATATGGGTGGGCCTAATGTTCTCAGATCTTAAGATCTTCCAGTTTTGAAGCAGTATCAGAAAGTTATTATTTTTGTGTGAAACCTTCTTAATGCAGTCTTGACAAATAATTCATTTTTTTAAATCAATCTTAAACCAGAGCATACAGGAAGAGTGTGGACTTCATCCACTGAGATCCAAAGAACAATTCCATGCAAATGCCATCATTAACAACTCTTTCCAGTATCTGAATTATCCCTGGAAATTGAACCAAGTACCCTCAGAATCTAGCTACTTTAACTTTATGATTCTTCCAAGTTATATTCATATCCATTATAATAAGATAACCTCTGTACACACAACACTGACTGCTACGTATGTATCAGTCACTTTGTAAGGGAAACAAAGGTAACTGTTAACCATGTTTCTTGAAAGGTAAACGAGACATATGAAGAGAAAATTAAAAGCAGTTAGTTGAATAAAATATTTGAACAGTGACTATCTGGGCTCAGGAACCAGAATAACCATTAAAGAATAATAACTTTCAACTGGAGCTTGAGAGAACAAAGTATTTTCTAGAAGGATTAGCATAGCGACTTGTTTTCAGAGAGTATGAATATTGCATGCAGAGAGAGCAGACTTTCAAGTAAAATAGGAGATAAATCACAAAGATGCAGAGATGCATTCTTCTATTGCTGCAAGTAAGGTACTTAAGTCCTGGCAAGTAAACAAACAAGCAAAGTCCTCATCATAGCGGGTATGAAATGTAAATGCTCCTGAAATGCTCAGGTACAGGTAATATATCACTTAATTAGTTGTTGATAATTGTGTGTGTGCATACTACACTCAAGTTCTGGTGATGGATTAGTTCCAACATTCCCCATTAATTTGAAATAGGAATAGTTGTGAGGAGGCTTAAATCAACAACTTTGAACTTTGGAAGGAAAATCCAAGAAACAGAGAGTCAGCATTTGTGTAAATATCAAGAATTCTCTTTCCTCACTCCTCAGAGGATGAAGCCATTTGGAAAATATTCACCTTTGCATGCAAATTTTCCGTTTTAATGTCATAAATATTCTCATTTTATCTTAAAAGTTGTACAACTTTGCCCTAAATGCTAGCACATATGCAGGCATCAGACTACATTGAATA
The DNA here is from genome assembly GCA_004363575.1 of Solenodon paradoxus. Classification (NCBI taxonomy): domain Eukaryota; kingdom Metazoa; phylum Chordata; class Mammalia; order Eulipotyphla; family Solenodontidae; genus Solenodon; species Solenodon paradoxus. The sequence continues at coordinate 64,214 of RJWH01003200.1, read as the reverse complement.
GTTTATAAGACTATAAAAAAAAATAAACAACAGACATTGGAATTTTAACTACCTATTACCTACCACACTCTGCAGTTTAGGAAGAACAACCCATGATTTGATTATAGTATCTTCTCCTGGGGTGCAGAGACATTTTAGTTTTTTGAAACAATTATGCTATTCTACTTCCTTTTGCCTTTAGAAAAACACTAAAACTGATACAAAGCAAGTATTACCAGAAATGCAGGAAGGAAATGAAGACCCAATAAATTTTAAGGTTGTCGTCTAAGTTTTAGATTAATATTTTCAAAACTGTGTTCAGCAGAACCACTGAATATGAGGCAGCACAATAGGTCCTTATCAAAACAAGTTTGGAAAATACTGGGTTTTTTAAAAAGGAAAATCAGTTCTAACATGTAGAAAATATCAAAGACTAGTATATGTCCAAGTGCATTGTAAGGTTTCAGAAGTAGAATAAAAACATGCACACTTTCCTACATTTATTCAAAGAACCTGGAGAAAATCGGGTGTTCTCTTTAGGATATGAATTGCTTATCCCACTATGAGCACAGAGTGTGAAAATTCTTGCACAACAACAGCTAACAAAGAACAAGGAAGTATTTTGCCTGTTTGGTGCTCTGGAAAACCATCTTCACTCAGTTGTACCAATGGGAACATTCTAAAGCACTTTTTAAAATTTATCTGATTCATGCTCTTAAAATAATTGCTTAAAGGAAATCCTGAGCGTGGAAGAGGCAAGCCATAAATTGGGGAGAGAATAGAAGCAGGCAGAAAAAAATCTAAAAGCACAGAGGAAACAGAAGGCAATGTGATGTCAGCACTCCATACATCAATACAGGTCTGTTCCATCCTTAAGACACATAATTGGAATTGGATTCTGATCATTAGATTATTATTAGTTTGTTCATCATACCATACTTAAAACATAATAGTAATTAGTATCTGTTTTATATAAGGCATGTAACAAATTGACATAGCTATTCTCTGAAACAACTTCAAATACTTATGTCTTTCTATAGTTTTCAAATATTTTAATTTTTCTCTTTTGAAATCATTGCATTCAATCCTTTTGAAAAACAGTACTTTGCTTTGTCCTACCTCTCCATCTTGCCATGCACAGCTCTGTTCCTAAGCTCGCTCTGAGTTTCTTGCCCAATATTAATTTCAAAGGCAAAAAGTACCTGACAAACATGATTCTCAGTATCTCAATTAAAATAATGACTGAAATCAGAAATGTGCATATGTTCAAAAACACTGGCAAATTTTAAACATTTTTGGTAAACCCCTGTGAAAAATTCAAACATGCTGCATTAAAGTTAAGATGCTTTTCCCATAGAAAACAAGTATCTGAATGATTCTGCAATACTTCTCAGACATTCAGTTGAAGATTATTTCTGTTTCTATAAGAAAAACAATGCTGGCACTGCTGAGAGGTGTCAAAGTTCTGTTTTTAATGACTGTAGAAATGACCTTAACAGCTTCCTATTGAATTGCTATTGCACCTCTGGGCCCTGAGGTTATATTGTTCCCTTCCTTTGTAATTATGCAAGCAATAATACAGTGTCTTCTATGACTCGTCATTTTCTAATTCTTATTTCAATACAGAATGTAAAGTAATTCATAGTGAGCTGTGAAATACTGATGAATGAGTTTTGTCATAGCTGTAAGCAATACATTCTCTGTCTGAGATACACCACACAGAAAAATTAACTTCAGTGTGGCAGAGAACCAGCTATGCTTCTAAATAATAGTTTTCAAACACATACACACAATAAATAAAAATAAAGAAGTAGGAGTTTCCCTGTCACATTGGTGTCCAATTTGAATGTTTTGAGTAACTCGGAGTCAGTGTAGATAGCAGTGGATTCTTTTTAAAGGAAAGGTTCAGGTAGGCAGAAGAGAGAGGAGGAAAAGGGGCATTTTGTCATTTAGCTGTTTATCTGGGGTGTTCCCCCAGGTCTTTATTTGTGAGCTCATGTCCTTGGGATGTATGTGGACTACGCTCAGTCAGAGGCTGAGAACCTAACAGCTAGGCTACCAGGACATGACACAACTTTTGTAAAGTCTATGCTTTTTTATTTTAAATACAATAAGATTCCACATAAGATTTTACTGGCTCCAAGAGGCCCAATTTCTTTTCCAAGATTGAAATGATCATAGATAAACCAGATAACAGAGACAACATAAATTTGCTCATGGTGATAAACTTAGTTCACAAGGATATTGACATGAGCTTATATTTATTTTAATTTTTAATCATGTAGTAATGAAAGAGAAAAGCATATGAATTTTAATAGAGATTACTGAACAAATAAGAGAGGTGCCATTTATAGTAAATTAGTAAACATAACACATTTGGTGAAAATCTGGAGTCTTAAGAATTTCCTATTTTACTAAAAAAGTGATCAAAATGAAAAGCTTTCCTATAAAAGTGTCAGTTACCTAAAATATGTCTCAATAAGTATATTTGAGGAAAAGTTTGACCTCTTCAGGATCTAATTAAAATGAAAACTTCCAAAGAGCAGGATAACATTAACAGCTGTGACATTTACTAATTATTCCATGTGTATAAGATCACCATTTTGTAGTTTTATAAGATGGATTGAGTGGAAGACTAGAGGATATTCAAAGCAAAAAATAGGACCATGGAGAATAGAAGTAAAGGTAATGGAAGTTTAGATTTAATAATTCATTCTAGAAGCTACCTCTACTGATCATTAAGACAAATACCTCTGCAAGAGTAGTTGCAATACACCTGCAAGAGTAGCTGGGCAAATAATGGCATTTTAAGACAGGATATGAATAAAAAGAAAGATGAGTCAGACATATATTCTTATACATATACAGGTATACATATATACATGCATATATATACATATGTAGGCATGCAAATATACATGTGTGTACATATGTATATGTACACATATATATTTCCCTTTTTGTCTGGTCTGCCAAAATGAACTCAAGCATCTTCCTCCTCTATCGATCCACTATTTCAGTGCCTCATAAATATGAGAGCACACTACATTACCTGATCACAATGCATAAACTCAAATTATATATCATTATACATTATGACTATGTAGTAGCCAATGACATATCAGTGAAAACTCTTCATTTAGAAAAAGGTTATTTTACATCAATATAGCAGTTTTCTTCAGACTCCTCATCTCTTCAGTCTTTGACAAAAATTTTTCTAATATGCCCATTATTTATTGCATTCTGACTCAGCATGTACGGAGTTACAAATACTACGTTCATCCATAGTCTTGTATTTATTCATTACTATTAAATTTCCACCAGAGTTTCTTTCCCTAATCTTTTAGAGATTTATAAAGTTCTGTGAAATTATTTTTGCTTGAACTCCGCTGTTTTATACTTTAATTATTTGATGCAGCTTTTCTTGGAGTGTTCTTTCAACAAAAGATTCTTAAATTTTTATAAAATTTTCTAATGCTTACCCAAACAGGGTTATTCATTGTTTAGTGAATGAATAAACAGCATGCTATTCTCAAAGTGAATATTGTGTGAATGCATAATTCAAAAAGTATGTAACAGTTTCTAGTGATCAATCTAATAAGAAATACAAGCATTTTAAACTGCCTAAGAAATTAAGATGATGTGTAGAACTGTCTTGGCTATCACCTGGCTCTTAGAGAGAAAGATCCAGGATTGAAGCAAGAAGAGAAAGTGCAAGAATAGAAGTCAGAATTTTCTGTCCTACCTGACCCCAGGAAAGATTCTCTCAGAGACACTAGTGGTCCAAGTGATGAATTGCTGGGAGTGATTTATACTCAATTTGTATCTTGGGACTTTTATCCCAAAAGTATTTTCAATACACCCTGAAGAAATAATTACAATGTTACTACAAGCAAAGCTCCAGGGATAGAGCAATTTATGAAGACTCATATACAGCCCAGTCTTGGGATTAGCGCAATGAGATCACCTCCATTTATGATTGCTTTGGGTGATCAGGAGTGTGTTCTCATGTGATTTTTCATCATGATCATCATTTATTCCAATAAGATGACTAGAGAAATTAGTAAAGAAATCAAATAATGACTACATCATGTTGATGCTTCAGTGATACCTTCCAGTTTGAATTATGTTTTGTGTAAATGGCATACAATGCCGTCAACAAAATAACTACAGTGAATGTTTGCTGACAGGACTTTTCTGTTGAGAATAAAGTGTTTACATTATAAACACTGAAAAAATCTTTTGGGCAAGATAACATAGTGAGTTGCAGTAGAAATAATTTAAGATGCTAAATCCGGTAAGTTGTTGGAAAGTAATATTTTTTAAAAACATGGTGAGCATATAATTTAGCAATATGTTATTCATTTGTCCACATTTGAAAATACCCAATTGTCTAAGAACAACATAGATAAAAAGTATATGGTCCATACATTCAAATACTCTTTATTGTGGAGGCAAAAGACAGAATCCTTCAGAAGTGAAACATCCTCCAAATGATATTTTGCAATCAAAGTTCTTGCCATGGTTTACCTCTCCATTCTGTCACTCTTTTCCTTAGCCAGTCGTCTAGCCATACAGATCATGTGACAAGCCCTTTCCAAATTCAAGTCCTTCCCATAGGCCTTCTCACTCCTTTGAATACTACTGCTCCCAGCCTTTCTAGAGTTATCACCTACCCAATATTTAGATGTCAGTTTAAATATTAGTTCCTTATTGACATTCCTCTGCCCAAATTATGCTTGCTTCCCACCATAATTATTGTTACTTGTGTTACCTGGTTCTGTTTCTTTTATGATGTTTGTGACAACCTTAATTACAAAAGAAGTATAGTTTCTTTGCTTTAGTTTTTCTTTCATTCCTTTCCAGACTGCTAATTGCAGCAGGTTAAGAAACTTGTATTTTATAATAGCTATATACGTAACATTTATTACCATGACTGGATCACATTAAGTATTTTATATTTATTGTATGAAAATTTTTGAATGAAATTAGAGCTGCTTTCACCACAAATGTGTCTTGCTTAGGTTCATAAGTTTTAAAATTGATAAATTTTGCTTTAATCATAATAGTATAAAGTTTTCTTCTAAAAATTCAAAACAATCAGCCTTCCTTTGGCTCAACTTCTAGAATGGAAATAAATGACCACTGATTAACAGCTTCTGCATTGAAAGACAAATGCTCTGTTAGTTATTTAAAAATCCCTCAGTTTCTTATTATCATTTTCTATTCCCTATGCCAATATTTTTTTTATTTTTAACAGTACTGAACATAATGTGAAATACATTAAATTTTTAACTCCGAGGTAGAATAGGAGCAATATGTAGAATATTGTCACTTCTATTTACAAAAGACTAGCAAACAAGTGAGCACACAATCCAGATTCTTGATCAGGTGAGGATGACAGAACAAGTCATCTTTTATATATAAGCATGGAAGCCATAAATATTAATTGATATAAACACATCTGTTGCATATGAGTTTATATCATCTCAATATAATGTGTCCTGTAAAGTTTGCTGAGGTTTATTTGTTCATTTGTTTTGTTTAATTATATTCTTCATAGAGGTGAAATCAACCAGTGTTTCTCTTTTTCTTTCTGACTTATTTTGCTTAATATGATCTCCACAAGTTCCATCCAGAGTGTTGCAAAGGGCACAATTTTATTTTATTTTTTTGTTAACTGCATGAAATTGCATGGAGTAAATGTATCACAGCTTCCTTATCTAGTCATCTGTTTATAGGCATTGAGGCTGTTTCCACACTATGAACACAGGGGTGCAGGTATTTTTCCTGATTAGAGGGTTTATATTCTCTGGGTACATGCCTGAGTGGGATAATAAGATGGCAGTTCTGTTTGCATTGTTTTGAGCATTGTTCAGTGTGATTCTTACTGTTCTTTTTTTTTCTCAGATTAGCTTTGGCTAATCTAGGTCTTTTGTGGTTCCAAATAAACTTCAGGATTATTTTCTCAATTTCATTTGACCATAATATTTATTATAGTACACTGTCTCCACAGGGTACAGTTATTTGTGAAATAGTATAGATATCTACTAGTGAATAAAATACAAGGATGGTATGATCAACTCTGAAAAATGCAGAAAGTCATTTATAAATATCAATATTTTCCATGATAAAAAACCTCTCAAAAAGTTTGGTATAGAAAGACTATACCACCACATAATAAATAATAAACCCACAATAAACATTATATTCAGTGATGAAAGGTTGAAAGCTTTTCCTCCGATACTAGGTATAGATAAGTGTCTCCATTCTTTACACTGTTGTACAGTATAATAATAGAGCAGAGAAGCTAGATAAATTAGACAAAAAAAGAGTATTCGATATTATAAAGGAATAAATAAAAGTGTATGTTTGCAGATATGATCTTATGTAGAAATAAAGTGTAAAGACTACACACACACAAAACTGTTAGAACTAAAATAAAGTTTTAGGATACAAAATCAACATACAAAAATCAGTTGCATTCTATATATTGGTGATAAATTATTACTAGAGAAACAAAGAATGTAATCCCATTTACAATAAAATCAAAATCTGTGAAATACCTAAAATCAGTTTATCAATGACATCAAAATATCTAGCCACTGATAACAATTAAGTCATTGAAAAAATAAAAGGAAGAAGACAGAAATAAATGGAAAGATATCTCATATTTATGGATTGGAAGAGTCAAAATTGTTAAAATATCCAAACCAGCCACTCTATAAACTCAGTGCAATCCCTATCAACATTCCAAAAATACTTTTTCATAAAAATAGAATATAGAATCCTAAAATTTGTATGGAACCATAAGAGACTCCAACAGTCAAATCAATTTTAAGTAAAAATAAAGTTAAAGGCATCACACTTCCTGTCTTAAAATTATTTTACATATAAATAATAATGAAACATTATGGTACTGACATAAGTAATGGTAAAGAATTGAGAACCCAAAATTAAGTTATGTATATACTTAAGTTACTATTTGATAAGAGAACAAAAAATATTCAATGTGGAAATAATTATCTCTTCTATGAATGGTGTTGGGGACACTGGCTAACCACGTACAGAAAAATTAAGTTGAATTTCTTTAGGTACTTAATCATAAGATCTGAAAACATAAAATAGCTGAAAGAAAAGAGGAAAAAAGCTCCTTGACATAGGCCTTGACAATGAGTTTTCTATATGACACTGAAATAATAAAAAAAGCAAACTTAGAAACATGGGACAACATCAGATTTAAATGTTTCTGCAAAGCAAAGTAAAGTATCAAGAAAATTAAAAGGCAATAGAAGGATTGGGAGAAAATACTTGCAGCCCGTATAGTTGCAAGTGTTAATACCCAAACTCTAGAAAGAACTCATACAACTCAATACCAAAAAATTTAAAATGAGCAAAGGATATGAATACTTTTTTCAAAGAAGATATGCAAATGGATAAGGGGTACATAAAAAGGTGTTTGACATAACCGATGGTAAGAGAAATGAAAATCAAAGCAATGTCTTATCACTCATACCTGTTAGAATGCCTGTTATCATGAAGGCAAGAATTAACAAGTAATGGAGAGGATGAAAGAGAGAACTCTGTGTAGTATTTATGGGAATATAAGGTGGTATAGTAACTATATAAGCCAGAACGGAAGCTTAAAGTTCAAACAGTCATAGTATTCAGTAATCTCACTTGTTAAGTAGAAATCTGAAGGAAATGATCATAATCTTGAAGAGCTATCTGCATAAACAATAGCTAAGACAGAGAAACAACCTAAGAGACACCCATTGAAAGATAGTTATTTAAAAAAATGATTCACACATCCATACACACAGAGAGAAGAATCTTATTCAGTCATAAAAAGAAAATAATTATGTTTGCAACCACTTAGATACACCGTGAGTGCGTTGTGCTAAATAAGTCAGACTAAGAATGTCCAAAAAAATGCATAATCTCACTGTCTCAAATAGGTGAACTAGACATAAAGAATACAGTGGTGTTTGGTAGAGACTGGGGCAGGCAAAGTGGGGAGTTGTTGGTCAGAGTACAAACTTCCAGTTGTGGTAAATAAGTTCAGAGGATCTAGTATGCACCACAAAGATAATAGTGCACATTACTGTTTTGTGTAGTTGAGAGAACTAAAAGAGTGGATCTTAAATGTTTGATTACCTCGCCACAAAAATATAATGATGTTATGCTATATCTACAAGCAAACTTTGTTATAAAATTGTTTTAGTATTATAATATTATGATGGTAATTATCATTAACACACAATAACTTTATGGTATAACAAGTCTCAATATTGTACACTTTAACTTTTCACAATAATATATGCCAATTATCTATGGAGAAGTTGAAAATGTGCTGTTAATCAACTTTCAAGATGAAAATCATAAGGGTTGTGCTTGCTGACCACAGAACTAAATGGAAACTACATAATAATAAAATATTTAATGTCTTAAATATGTTCTATTTAAGCATTTTTCTAAATAGTCAAAGGGTTAACAAAGAAATGCAAGAAAAAATAACATAATATTATAAATAGAATGATAAAAGTGCCAAAAGAAGGGTGTGGTAGTGAAATATGTAAATAGATATATGCAAAAAGAAGCAAGACAAATTGATTTCCAAATTTTATTTTAAAAAACAGAAAAGAATATAAAAATATTCCACATGGGTTTTAATTTTTCAAAGCAGAAAGCATTTTTCTCTAGGTCTTTATTTGTGCTCTAAGATTGCAGGTCAGAGAAAAGAAATGAGTCCCTAGAATTCAGAGGCCACAACTGGATCTTCATACTAAAGTCTAGTAGAATAATCATTTTTTTATTCGTCACTATTCTCATTCCATAATAAACATTACTCGACATGTTCATAAGAAAGAATAACACTAGCATGATCCACAGATAATGCATTTACTTATGTGTCACAGGAGGAATACAGAATGATTTAAATTAAAGACTCTTAAGCCCAAATGATAAAAGATAATAAGAATAGAATAAATTCAAGAAGCTTAGCTGAGATATATTTATGTTTTTTAATGTTGACCATTATAAGAACACTCCAGCTTTCTTAAAGCATACTGAATTACAATTTTCATTTAGATGAAAAGTCCTCAAAAACAAACGTATTTATTTTTAAAAAAAACCTATGATTTGCTTGAAATTCATATGCAAGTGTAGCATATAAAAGTCTGTGTAATGTTGTTGTTTTTGGTCCATGGAACACACATTGATAAACAAAACCTAAAAAAACAAAGTCAGCTAACAGTTTTATAATAGAGTATTTCAGGTGAGACACTTGAGACATATTTATATGTCATCAACCTCAACCTAACCTCATCATCTAAGTGCAAAGATACTTGAGTCAAAGACTTAAAGTTATGAATTATTAGGAATTGGAGGTATTGTTAGCTTATTGACTGTATTTCATCTGAGAACTTTCTTCAAGGCCTGTTTTACATCTTTGTTCCGCAGACTGTAGATCAATGGATTAAGCACTGGACTTACAAAGGTGTAGAAGACCGCTATGGTTTTGGATTCCTCCACACTCTTATCTGTGGGTGGTCTAACATACATGCAGAAGAGAGTTCCATAAAAGAGGGTAACAGCCATCATGTGGGAACCACAGGTGGAGAATGCCTTGCGCCTTCCCTCTGCTGATTTGATCCTGAGGATGGTAGCAATAATGAAAGCATAGGACACCAGGATAACGGTGAGGGAACAGGAGAGGTTGAAGCTAGCAGATATGAGCATGGCAAGTTCTTTGATGTAAGTATCAGAGCAAGAGAGCTTGATGAGTGGAGGGTCAGCACAATAGAAGTGGTTGATGACATTGGATCTGCAGAAGGTCAAGCGGAATGTAAGGATGGCCTGGAGCAGCCCATCTGAGAAACCATAGACATAAGGAAATGTGGCCAAGCAGATGCACACACACCTGGACATTTTCACACTGTAGCGCAGAGGGTTGCATATGGCCACATAGCGGTCATAGGCCATTGCTGCCAGCATGTAAAGCTCTGTGAGGAGAAGTGCAATAAAAATGTAGCACTGTGTGAAGCAACCTGCAAAGGTGATGGTCTTCTTCTCTGACAGGAAATTAATCAGCATCTGTGGAGTTGCGTTTGAGGTATAGCACAAATCTACAAAGGCTAAGTTAGTGAGGAAGAAGTACATAGGAGTGTGAAGATGAGAATTCAGTCTGATTAGCACAATCATGCCCAAGTTTCCTGAGAAGGTGACAAGGTAAACAAACAGAAACAGCACGAAGAGGAGGGACTGGAGCTCTAGGAGATCTGTGAACCCCAGGAGAATGAATTCCATTATTGCACTGGCATTTGTGATGGACATTTTCTGTGTGTCTGAGACTGAACTAAAACAAATGGAAATATAGCAGTCATGTAAGTACAAATCTTACACTGACTACTGAAATTACTTTTCTCTAAACCCCATGTGTCATATGAAATGAATACTACCTCCACCTTTGTCTTTTACCAAATCAGTGTATCTTTTGCCTTTTTGATTTTCTATATTTTGTCTCTATCTACAGCTACACCTATAGCTATACCTGCAGAAAATTATACTAAATTAACTGTATCTATATGTATATATGCAGCTTAGCTTCATAGATATATATTGAATTCTAGAAAGTTAAGATAATAATAACATAGCATGAAGGAATAAATCACTTGAAATTTTTTGTTCATCTCTGGAATTACATGTAATTTTTCCAGATGGCTTATGCTTAGAGGAATAAATTCATTTTGTGCTGAAATATAAAAACAATTCCCTTGTAAACTTTCTAATCAAGCAAATCAGCAGAGTTAGTTTTAGAATGTTTTATGTGGTGTGGTACACTTGAATCTTTCTATTTAACATTTGCAGTAAGAGTCAAATGCTGGTCTTCTCAGAATTGTTCCTAGGAGGGCAGATCTGTATCACTGCGTATTTTCCTCTTATTACTGCTTTTGCTTTCTCCCATATATTTTGATAAGTCGAGTCTTCATTTTCATTGGATTTAAACCATTTTTTATTTTACCTTTGTTTTACTCTTTGAACCAGTAATAGCAACGTTGTTTATTCTACACTAATTTTCCAGGTTATATGTAATTCCAGGTCATTATAGTCTGAAAAGATATTAGATATTATTTTAATCTTTGTAAATTTATTGTGAATTGTTTTATGCCCCAATATATGATCGATCATTGAGATAGTTGTGTGTGTAGTTGTGTGATAGTTGAATTGAATGCCTATTTTGTTTTTGTGCATAAGTTTTTCTGTAGGCTTCTTTTAAATCCATCTCCATCTAAAGTGTCGTATAGTTATTTCCTTGTTTATTCTACCTTTAAATTATATGTCCATCACTGGGCGGGGGGGGCATGGCATTAAAGAAGAATCTCAAATTAAAAAATCTAAGCTTACACTTAATGCAACTAGAAAAAATAACTGCTGTTAGTTGATGGAAGCAAATAATAATATATAGAGCAATAATTTTAAAACTCTCATAAAGAATATAAAAATCAATGCAATATCTGGCTTTTTGAAAAGATAAAAAATAGAAAAATCATTAGCCAACCAACCTCATAAATAAGAGATAAAAAAGATAAATAAACAAAATCAATTTAAGTAGGACAAAATACAATGAATACTACAGAAATACGAAAGACTATAGGAGTTCATTCAGAATACTTACATGGCAACATTTGGATAACCTAGAAGTGAACAATTCTTGCAAAAACAAAACATTCCAAGGATTAATTAGAAATGTCAGGAACTGAACACATCCATCACAAACACAGAAACTGAAACTGGAATCAAAAATCCTCTCCCGACCAAATGCCGAAAATACCCTTTGAAATGCCCAAACCGTCTCAAATTTCCAGGACTCTAAAAATGAGGATGGAAAATTTCCAAAACAGTTTTTATGGTGTCAACATTGCCCTGATTCTAAAACTGGGCGAAAGAAAATAAAAAACCTATGTCTAACGAATATGAACACAAAATCATCAACAAAATACTATCAAGTTTAACAACTCATTTATAGAATCGTTCACCACAATTATATGGAATTCATTCCAGAAATTCAAGGATGTTTGAACAAAATAAATGTGGTTCACTGTATCAACAAAATGAAGGACTGAAGTCCTATGCTCATCTCAATAGACAGTGAAAAAGTATTTGATAAGATTCAACATCATTTTATGTTAAAATGCTTCAGAAAATGGGTATAAATGAAAAATACCTCAACATAATAAAGACTGTATATGAAAAATCCACCACCTATTGGATGTCTGAACAAAAAACAAAAAATAAAAAACAACTAAAGATATTTCCTCTAATATTAAGAACAAGAAAAGGATATCCACTCTCACCAATATTGCTTAATATAATGTTGGAGGTCTGGCTAGTTTAATTAAGCAAAACAAAAAAAAAAGACATAAAAATTACCTATTGAAAAAGAAGAGGTGAAATTATCATATTGGAAGATGACATGATTGTACATAGAGAAATAACAAAAAAGAATCCAGTAAAGCACAACTAGAAGTAATAAATGAATAGAATCAAGTGGCAAGCTACAAAGTTAATGTATAAAAAATGGGTTATATTTTTATATGTGAATTTAAAAAGCAGCAGAAAGAGAACTGAGTGGAAAAACCCATCTATAATTGAATCAAAATTATCTAATACCAAAGGGGTGAAAAAATCCATAGTCTGAAAACTGCAAAGTATTGGTAAAAGAAATAGAAGAAGACACAAATAAGTGGAAATTATTCCTTCTTCATGGAACAGAAGAAGTAACATCTTAACATGTAATATTACTCAAAGCAATGCAGAAATGTAATTCATTCATGATCAAAATGCAGAAAAACATTTTTCACAGGAATAGTCAAAAAATAACAAAATATATTTGGAACTACAAATGACTCTGCAGAGCAAAGACAAACGATAAAAAAAGAATTAAACTAGAATTGTCATTCTCCCTGACTCCAAAATACACTACAAAATAATAGTAACCAAATCAGCATCATATTGAAATATAAAAAGGAGCACAAATTAATGGAACAAAATGGAGAGCCTGGAAATAAAACAACACACATATGAACAACTGATTTATGACAAAGTAGCTAAAAATATACAATGGGGCAATGAGAGGCTCTTCAATAAACAGTGTTGGAAAAACAGAACAGCCATGAGCAAAATGATGAAACTAACTACCTAGCACCATAGACAAAAATAAAATGAAAATAAAGACTTGGTTAGAAAACCTGAAACCATAAAATACTTAGATTAAAAAAAGCATAGGCAAACCATCTTTGGCACTGGACTAAGAGTTGTCTTTGAAAATTCAATTCTAATGTTAAGGGACATTAATGCTAAAATAAACCAACAGGACTACATCACACTTAAATGCTGCTGCACACTGAAAGAAATTATCAAGAAAACACAAAGACATCCTCCTGAGAGGGAAAAGATGTTTGTACATCATACCTCTGACAAGGGTTTAATATACAAAATAAATAAAGAACTCATAAAACTCAGCAACAGAAAAATAATCCAATCAAAATGACGGGCAGATAGATGAATTTAGATGTCTCTTAAAGAAGACATACAGGTGGCCAACAGGGATATAAAAAAAAGTCCAAATTGCAGTTCAATGGGGATATAGAAATAAAAATAAAAATGAGGTATCTCTTCATATCTGTGAGAATGGCTATTATCCAAAAAACTGGAAATAAGTGTTGACAAAAAGCAAAGAAAAGAGAAAACTTATACATTGTTGGTGGGAAATTAAAACTGGTGCAATTGCTATGGAAAGACATATGGAGAATCCTCAAAAGTTGAGAATGGAGGTGCACCCTTGTAGAGAAATAGTTAAGTCTGTCACCTCTGGATGGGCACAGTTCAGATGCATCCCAAGGGCCTGGATTTTTGACCCTGGGTGGGATAAACATCCAAGATGAACAAATCAATTAAACAAAAACAATAAAAAATGGCTTCTTCATTTTCTCTCTTCTTCACTTTTCTCTTTCATTTCCTGCTTGACTGTCTCCTTGCTTTTATTCTGAACTGCACATTTTCTTTAAAAAATAGTTCAGAATCAAAATTACATATGATCTCATTATCCCACTTATGGGTATTTTTCCAAATAAAAACATAAAAAACACTATTTGAAGAGGTATATGCACATCACGTTCATTACAATGTTATTTGCAATAGGCAAAAGCTGAGAATCTTAAGTGCTCACTGATAGGTAAGTTGATATAGAAGATGAGGTATATATGGTATATTTGGTGTATATATATATATGTATACACACAAATATATGTGTGTATATGTATGTATACACATATGTGTGTGTATATATATATACAATGAAACACTATTTTTTTAAAAAAGGTAAACTCCTTAATCCTTCCATTTTCTACAGTATGACTGGATACAGAGGGAATTTTGTTTAGTGAAGTAAGTCAGAGGGAGAAAGACAAGCATCATCTGATTCCTTCAAATGTGTTTTATAGAGCAACCAAACAAACTAATCAAATCAAACAAAAATAAACTTTTAATATATAAAATCAAATTAGTAATTACCAGGAAGGAAAGGGCAAGGGTATGCAAATTACATAAAAGCAATCAATTGTATAAAGGATAGTTTGGACTATTTTTGGTAAACTTAATGCATTATATACATATGCAATTTACAATGACGCACACCTTAAACCTATATAATGCTGTGTTGCAATGCTTTTTCAATAATTTTTAAAAGAAGGTACAGTTACAGTAGTTATAATAATATATCATATATATAACATAACATTAACATATAGCAATGAACAATGTTCAAATCAAATGAATTCTCAAAGTATTTTGAGGGTAATGTACAATAATAATATAATCTGTTAGTGAAGAAGTACCTTTTTCATTGTTAATATTTAATTACTATTTATGCTTATCAAGAGATATTTTGATCTCTCTGTTTCCTTAACTTGTCTTATGCTACAAAAAGTACTGAATCTCTTCCTTCTTTCCTCAATTTGTTATGTCCCTTGCCCCATACTTACATATTTTAAATGACCAATTATTTTTTCAAGCAAATGAGTCACAAAAACTTGCTTTGATATAAGTTTCAGAAAGAAAAGCAAGGAATTTTTATTTATATCTGATTTTTTCAAAGTAGTAATTTCTTAATATATTTGCTGAATATACTAATAATAGCCATTGTTAAGATATAATGACTCACCCACAAATCACTGTGCTTCCCCATTTGTGTGCACAAATATTTTTGTCTGCTTTGCCACTTTCTCATATCATTGTGGACATTAAGCAAGCTATTGATTCATAATACAAGTATATGTTGATACTCCACATATCAGTTGATTAGGCATCCTAGATGCAAAAAATAAAATGAACAAAACCTTTAAAAACTCATGTGTTATACACATTCTAGAGGACGGAGTCAGGTAGTACTGCAAGTAAGTAAATGATGATTCAAATGGATTTGCTGCAGGGAAAAATTAAGAACATGGTGTCTGTGGGAAATGGTTTTCAAAGTTTAGCAACATAATGAAGAATTCATGAAGAAGTTAGTTTTTTTCCTAGCAACAAACTGAAGGAGAAAGAAAATAAACAGCAATGCTGGTTAAGAGTGCTTCAGGAAAGATAAAGAAAAATGATATATGAGATTTTGCTTTGAGTTGGTAGTGGCATGTGTGTGCATACATGCGCATATTCATACAGAGGGGGTGTCGAAAATCCTATTGAGTTTTCCCTAAAACACAGTGCTTCATTCACTGAAAGTTTAATTCCTCTCTACCTATGACTCTTTTATGAAGAATATCAAAGTCTTTCACTGAAGAACAGAAGTCAGTGGTTAATTGCAACTTCTCTTCAAGGAAGGTCTTGGAAATACTATGAAAATAGCATACTTATCTGTGCAACTACTGCAAAGGTAGTAGAGGAAATATTTTTCTTTTCTTTTCCACAAAGAAAACCCTCAAAGAGGTAGAATATGGTGTTTGCGAGAGCACAAAATAAATGAAAGATCAGAATGCTGGGATTTCAGACATCTAAAGACATGTCAGGGAATTGCACATAAAGGGTTCATTTACAGAGACTCATTTATTTCATGTTGCTTAATGACTAACTTTGAATGGGAAATGACTTTGACTGATAATTTCAGTAGCCTTTATGACCTCCAGAAGGAAAGAAAAAATACTGATAAGTGGGAGGCAAACAAGGCTATGAATAGCAGGTGTTTACAGGGAAAGAAAACCACAGCTGATCCGGAAGAGTTTCTTAGGTCAGTGTGAAATGTGAATATCTTCTGTACAGGTTGCTTGTGGACTTACAGAAGTTCACAACCAGGGAAAGCTGATAGAGAATAACCAGAGAAGTAGTTCAAAGATGGTAGAAAGGTACAAACTGCAAAGCCTGGAACCAGGTCTGGCTAGCAAGTATACAGGTCCAGTAAATAATATAAAAAATACAGGCTAAGATGAGTAGGAAAGGGGATGCCCTGATAAATAGCTAACACACAGGATTTTTAGGAGAGAGAAAGTATTCTGCATGAGTCTGGAATGTAATGAATACATTGCATTATACATTTGGCAAAACCCATAGAAATGAAAGTACAAAGAATAAGTGTATATAAACATTTTGGACTTTAGTTAATATTAATGTTTTCTATACTGAGTCTATTCCTATGTGTATCAAATATTTCAAAATAATGCAAGTTACTCAAACCAAGAGACCTTTGGAAGGAAGTATATGGATGGACCTTTCCTTACATTCAATTAAGTGATTCTATAAACCTAATACCCCTCTTAGAAAAACATTAATTAATAAAAAGAAGAAAGAATAAAAAGGCAACTGATTATGTTTGCCCACAATTATCAATTTTAAGACAGTGAGAGCTGAGCATTAAAGGTAGCTGAGAAACTTCTGAAAATTGTATTACCATTATCAACTACAGATTGCATTCTCATGAGTCTAGGCATTCTTTGACCCAGAGGTTATCAGAGGTGACAATCGGGAGATAAAAAGAACTTGCTAACTCCTTCCAATAGAAGGAGAAGAGAAAAAGAAAAAGGGAGCTAATTCATATCTGGTGAGAATGAGCTATAATTCTAACTCACTATATTTTGCAAAATGAAATAAAGTACATACTATATAATTTATGCTTATCACAAGTAAAATGCCATGGTTAAATAAAAATCATATCAAGTCACACAACTGTGTATAAGTGTATAAGCTATCATTAAATACGTGTCCTGATTACTTCAGGATAAACCTGACCATGAAGAACAATTATTAAAAAAACTACATTTTCTTTTAATAAGATATAAATCTGGGTATGACAAAATTATACTGAATCATATTAATAGTGACAATGACATGATGGATACAGGTACCCCCTGTAATGTGTGCTATAAACATGCCACTATTACATTTCTGTCCATTCTTCTTGAGGACTTTTGATTTATTGAACAGGGTGATAAAATGCAAGACAAGTTCTCTAAATCAATAGAATCATAAACATTGTTTACTTTTTTAAATTTCATAAGATTAAAGTAACAGCCATCATAAATAAACACTCTTTGGGGCTAAAATAGCAATTTTAATAAGCATCTATTTATTGAAGTATTACTAAAGAGTCAAAAATGTATTTGCTAATTTTTAACTTTTCATGACTGAGGCAGGACAAGATACAAACATGTCAGATAATTTAACTGAGTACCTTTTGGTAATAACCTTCCATTAGAGAAACAGAATCCAGTGGATGGCATGGTTTAAGCAAGGCAATCTCACAGATAGGTATTTACAAGTGCATAGAAATGGCTCTGCGGACACTGCAGAATCTTCTGACACCCCTTTTACCCTGAGGGTGTCTCATGGAGATGCTTATTGCCCTGACATAGAAGCCTAAAGATCAAAGCAGGTAGATCTTTTAACAAGGATGATGTTTTCTCACCATGTTGTCCTGGTTCATTTTGAGGTAGAAATTAATTTAGCGCACATATTTTCATTAAGGCAATATACTTTACTTATTAAAAGTATATGACTAAATGTGGCCATTGTATTGTGAAAATGATGCAGAACATTACCTGGTATTATGTCATAATTATAAAGAGTAGCATTGATAACTCAGAAGGAACTAGAAAGATTATTATTTTTCTCTAGGAAAGAAAAGAGAATAGGTATGATTAGTTATTGTGAGCAGAGTATAAGAACTACTGGCTGGAAATCTCATCCTTCCAATTCTTAATGGTGGTACTGGGGCACACCTCTCTGTGCTTAAGCTTTCTCCTGCATAAAATTTGGTTATTAATACCTTCCCTTCCATGTGAAGGAGTCATACTAGGTAAAACTTTTAAAATATGGTAGGCATGTAAGAAGGATTTAAAAAATGGTAGCGACTATGTGGCAAAAATTCAGGTCCAGTCTTAAAATAAAAGACAATATCAAAGTGTGAGTACCTTAAGGATGAGGACATACTTAATCTGGAACTAAGTTTCATGGGCACCCAGAATACTTCTTTCTCAAAAGACAATCACAATTACTGATGAAATGAATGTTTTCATTAGTATAGATTCCACTCCATATAAAATCACTCTACTGAAGAGTTTTAAATGTTCTCTAAGAATAGTAGAACAATGAAATCAAGGTATTATTATTCATCATATTCTGATTAAAAGATTAACTTATGAATTCCAAAATACACTTTTAAATAGCTAATCCTACCTGAAAAAGAGAACGAGTTCCCAAAGACAGCACCGATGTGAAGAACCTGAAGAGTTTAAAAGGAATTGTCACATAAGGACTAAATCCCTATGGTTTAATTATTTCTTGCAGGAAGTCAGTCAAACTATAAATCACTATCTTCATATTCTTTTGAAAATCATGTCTCCTTGAGGACATATCATTGGGGAACCAAATTTCACAAGAACAATAAAGCAAGGAGATTCATTATTTATTTCAATTTACATTTGAGTGCCTCAATACTTGTTAACTTGGGGAATATATGGAGTTCTTCTGTTTATAATACATAATAATATGTATATATGGAAAAACTTTTGGAGTCCAAAAAACCATTGAAAATTAATTAGAATTTGTAGATATTGAACTGGATTTTTTACTGTCTCTGAACCTGGTGTTATGGGATTTTTGTTTTTATTTTTAGTTGGGGTGCGTATTTTGTAAGTAAAGTTGCAGGCAGGAAGGGAAGAAGAAAGAGAAGTATTTTCATTTTATTTAATTGTTCATCTTGGTTGTTCCATTGATACTGGCACATGAACTTGGTTACTGGCGATGTGTGTGTATTTTGCTCTTGACTGGAGACAATGAACTACTTTGTCAAGATGGGCTGAGATTTGTGTTTGATCTTATTCATTAGAGTATTGTCTATATATAAATATCAGAGATGTGCTGGTGATTACTCATTCTCATTGTATCTTCCTTTGACCTATTGTCTCTCTTCTCTCCTTTATTTTGTCTGTCTGAAATTTAATCCTCACAGTTACAGAAATAGACCTGTTCAGTGTCTAATTTTCATTTGTGTTTTGTCAATGGGAGAAACCAACAAATGACAAGAAGTGAGAGAGAATGCATGTCAATTCCATCTCTTATTCTCTCTCTCTCAGTTTAATGATGAAGATTCTAGAGTAGCATAGTCTTTCAAACATTTCTGCTGATTTGTATGTTAGATGAGAAAAATCTGAGAATGCAACTTAGACAGGCTTTCTGTTCTTTCCTGTACATTAAAGTTGCCCAGACACAGCAGAGCTACAGGATGTCTCATCCACCATGTTTCCATGTTCAGAGAGCTGAAACACCAATGAGTGGATTGAGAAGTGTGTGGGGTGGAGAGTGAAGCAAAATGAATCCAAATTGTCCTTCAAAGTCTTTCTGTCCAAAGTCATTTTCAAACTTACACCCTAATTCTTTTATGATCATTGGCAACCCCTATTATGTGCTTATGCATTCCAGAATTCTGAGTCATCTCTTATTTTTTATACTCATTCCCATTCTGTCTCACAACTGAATATCATCTCTATGGTTTTCAAAAATCTTAATGGTCAAATATTCAGGAAAGGAAGTACAAAACCAAGAGTATGAGGAGAAAAAATGTGAACTAAGCAATAATAATTTTAAGAATCTCGCACCAGTGCTTTGAAAGTACTGGGATCATTTTCCTTAAAGTTTACAAAATTTCATTATTTTATTTATTTTTAAGTATCATTTAATTCATTTATAATACGTCTAAGTTTCAGGAGTAAATGTCCACATATGACACCCCAAATCTAACTCAAAAAGAATAAAAGATTTGAATATAAAACCAGAAAGCATAAAACTTTTAGGAAAAAATAATAGATGTTAAGTACCTTGACAATTATCTTGACAATGATTTTTATTTTGACCCCAAAATAAGACCGAAAATAGTAAAATAAACAAGTGAGACTATATCAAGCTAAAATGCTTCTGTACAGTTAAAGAACCAACACAATGAAGAGGCAACCAACTAAATATGAGAAAATATTTTCAAATTACACATCTTTTGAAAGGTTTATATTAAAATGTATAAAGACTACACAGCCCAAGAGAGAAAAAAATCAATTCAGAAGTTGACTAAGTATCTAAATAGACATCTCCCCAAACAAGTTACATTAATGGTAAATGGGTACAGAAAAGATGTTAAACATCACTAATCATGAAAATGTCAATTAAAACCAGACAATATATCACCTCACACCTCTTAGAATAGCTGTTATAAAAAAGCAAGAACTACAGTCATGCATCACTCAATGATGTTTCAACCAATAATGGACATCAATGTAATTGTGGTAGCAATAGTTGAGACCATATTGACTAGAAGCTTGACAGTCTACCTCATCTAGGTTTGAATAATTACAATCTAGGATGTTCTCACAATGACAAATACCCTAAACAAGAATTTTGCAGAACATGTCTGTGTGATTAAGAGTCACATGACTATAACAAGTATTGATGAGGATGTGAAGAAGAGGGATCCCTTGTGTATTGCTTGTGGGAATTAAATTGGAGTAACCCCTATGGAATACAATATGCAGATTCCTCAAAAATTAAAAAGAGTATCACGACAAACCCAGGAAATCCATATTTGAGAACATATATGAAGAAAATAAACATGTTAACTTGAAAAAATATATGCATAACCATGTTCATTGCATCATTATTTACAATAGTCAAGATATGGAAATAATCTATCCATTAATGATTAAGTAAGCAATAAAATACTATTCAACCATAAAAAAGAATGAAATCTTTCTTGACAACATGGATAGACATTGAGGGTAGTATATTAAGTGCAGTGGGTCAGAGAAAAACAAATACCTTATGATCACACTTATAGGTGGAACTTCAAAACAAAACAAACCAAAAAGCAAATAAAATACGAGCTCATAAATATAGATAGCAGATTGGCTGTTTTCCAGTTTGGAGGTAGGGGTGTTGAGGAAAGTGTGAAGGGAGTGAAGAGGTACAAGCTTCCATTATGAAACAGATAAGAAACTACAATGTACAACACAGCTTCTATAATTGGTAATACTATAGTATATATTTTCATGTTACTAATATTGCAGATCTTAAAAGCTGTCATCACAAGAAAAATGTATAACTATGCATGGCAGGTTAACTACACTTATTATGGATATGTTTTCACAATATACACAAATATTGAACTACCATGCTGTACATTTGAACAAATATGTTATATGCCAATTATACCTCAGTTTAAAACAATCAACAGCAGTGGAGGGCTATGAATGGGAAGTACATGACTCAAGGAAAAAAAATATCCAGCTTGTGATCACTTTTAATCTCACTGACCACAATCACCCTAACACCATACTCAATTTACTTTTTCTGGAAAATAAGATAGTTTTAAATATCCACTCTGTGATTTTCTTCACATGAAACTTTTTCATATATATTCACACATATCTATAGTCATCATATATCAAACTTTCATATTTCAACATATTCAAACATATTTCAAATCATATTTCAAATCATATTTCAAACATATTCAAACTTTTAAAACATAATTACCCATAAAAATAACTGCCTCTCAACCATCCTAATAAATCCATATGATTTGGAGTATCAGAACCAGCCCATAAATATTTGAGTCACACTTCATTGAAAACCTAGCTGTTTGTGTCTTTGAGAAAAACGTATTTAATTTCTCCAAGGTTCAGGTTTTTCTTTAACAAGCAGTTAATTATAATGTCTTTCACAGGGGATATTGTAAATGTTAAATAATTTTGCTCAGTCATATATATATATGTGCATATTTTAATGTGTATATATTTTATATGTGTATATTTTAATGCTTAGCCCATTTCGATGGTATTTACAAGTACTTAGGAGATCATTCTAGTTATCTTAGAAGCAAATGAATCTGTTATAATCACAGAATAAGTAAAGAATGTACAAAAATTTTATTTTTAATTTTCTGGAATTGTGTTTCTCTTTCACCAGTGGAACATTTAGATGAGCAGAGAACTCATAAAACAGAAGTAGGTTTTATAGTGATTCTGATATTCAACAAATTTATTTATTTACCCTTCCCTGAACTTATGAAAATCTAGAGATATTTCAACTACCAATGGCAGGTACAAAGAGTTTATAATGTTAAACTATATTGCAAAATTATTTTCTAGGTCATCAGTAACAGGCCCATTGTTATTAGTGGAAAATTCAAGTTTTTATATTAAATACAATTACTTTATGTGAGGAAAAGAGGAAACAATGCAGCTAAGCTTGAATATAGAATTTCTTCTAACCAAAATAGCTAATGAAGTTTTTATCAGTAGAATGACAATAGGACAAAAGTGTAGGACACAGACTAATAATTTTCTCAGCTGAACTAATGACACATTTGCTTTTCATACAAGTACAGAAACACCCCTCCTTCTGCCTCCCCCTTGTTTCTTAAGATTGACCCGGGAGGTCTTCCGTGTGGTACTCAAAATCACCAGCCCAAGTGGTCCCATCATCAAAGCTTAACTATTTGAACTTCTCTTATAATTAGACTGACCCTGTGTACCATTTTAAACAGGACGATACCATTTTTTATGTTTCCTGACTGCCTCATCATTTTAATATGTCAATTTTATACTGTTTTTAATAAATCAGCGCCATCTTTAACATGGGGCAAAAGGAGTAATTGAATTGCCCTAGGCCCAGTCTGTAGAAGTGGCCCAAAAACTGTGGCCACTTTTTCCTGCATTAAAGACAGCCCTTGCTGATGTTGAATACTACACATCCAGTCCATTTGGCACAGCCTATTAGGACACCATTACAAACGAGGTTCATTATTGACTGAATATTATTGAGTGATGAATGACTGTAATTCTTGTTTTTTTTTTTATAATAGCCATTCTGACAAGACAAGTGTGTGCAGTGATATACTATTATGGTTTTCATTGACATTTTCCTGATAATTAGTGATGTTGACTATCTTTTCTGCATAACTGGACATTTGTGTATCTACTTTGGAATAACGCCCATTTAGATATGTTGTCCACATTATATTGGAATTTTTACTATTGAGCTGTATAAAGTCAGTATATTTATATCTTTTGATACCAATATTTCAAAAGATATATAATTTCAAAATTCTTTCTCATATTCACTTGGTTGCCTTTTTATTATGGTGATCATTTCCTTTGTTGTACTAAAGCATTTTTAGTTGATGTAGTTCCAGTGGATTAATTTTACTATCACTGTCCTTAATTTTGGAATCAAATAAGAAAAATAATTACCGATACCAATGTTAAGTAGCATACCACCTATGAATTTTCCAGCAGTTTCATGCCTTCGAGGTTTACGTTTAAGTCAATTCATTTTGAGTAAAATTTTGTATCTAAGAGGGCAATCCTACGAGAACCTATTCTTCAGTGCCTTACATACCATTGTGATGACTGTCAACACAAACCGTGCTCTTCCTCCTTGCAACTGACACACAGTTCTCAATCAGTTATGCCAACTGAGACCTATCAAGATCAGTGATCAGTCCTCTGAAAATGGAAAGATGGAACAAGAGATATCCTGTAGCTCAGCTGTCTGGGTGAACTGAATTCAGAGGAAAGAACAGAAAGCATGTCTAAGCTATATTCTCAGATCTTTCTCATCCAATATATACCTCAGCAGAAATGTTGTTTGAAAGCATACAGCTACTCCAGAATCTTTTTTAAACAGAGAGTGAATAAGGAAGGGAATTGACATATGTTTTCTATTTCTCAATTCTGACATCTGCTAGTTTCTCCTATTGACAAAACACAACTGAAAACTGAACATCAAAGAGATCCATTGCTATAATCAGTGAGGATTAAATTCCATACAGGTAAAGCAAAGGAGAGAAGAAAGGTGACAGGTCAGAGTGAGGTAAGGTGCAAAATAATAATCACCATCACATCTATAATATCTATATACTGACAATACTCCTGCAGTTAGGTATTGCTAACTGATTAAAGAGATAAAACACAAGACTTAGAATTAGTAAAAATCTATTTCAAGACCAAAAAAAAATCTAATTAAATTACCCATGTTTTTCTGATTCTAAAACTGTCTCCCTAAATCATGCATCATTCTATTTTATATGGTATAAGCAAGAAAACTTGATATTTTCCACAGGTCAACAAATATTGATATGTTAATGTGTAAATTGAAATAATGGATTCCCTTGCTTTATTATTCTTGTGAACTTTAATTCCCTACTGCTATTGGAATGTGTGAAAAAATAATATCTGCAGGGAGTTAGGATTTTCAAAAAAATAAAAAGATAGTGGTTCATATTCTGACTTTCTTCTAGATATGACTAAGCTATAGATATTTGGTATTGTGTGACAATTCATTTTAAATGCATCAGGTTCTTAATCACAGTGCTCTTTTTGGGAAATCATTCTACTCTCCTGGCTAGGATTAGGTATTTTAAAATATATTTTGGAATTCATAAATATTTTAATCATAATATGATAAATAAGATAATGTCTTGATTTTATTTCTACTGTTCTCAGAGAATAGTCTTCAGAGGAGTAATATTTATAATGGAAGGGAAGCTAGAATAAAGAAAACCTTCATTTTATCAATAATTTAAATAGAGGGGAAACAAACTAAGAAAGAAACCCTATTAATAATAGCACCAAAAAAGGTCAAACATCTGAGAATATGCTAACAAAAGAGGTGAAAGACATATATAAAGAAAACTACAGGTCCTTAAAAAGAGGAATAAATAAAACACAAAGAGAATGAAAAACATTCCATTTCATGAATAGGAAGAACTATCATAGTAGAAGTGATCATTCTACTCAGAGCAACAAAATAGATTTAAGACAAATCTATTCAAGATTCTGGGGGCACTCTTCAAGGAAATTGAGCAAATATTGACACTCATATGGAAGAGTAAAAGGCCTTGGATAGCAAAGCTATCCTAAGGAGAAAAATAATAAGGAGAAATCACACTCACTGAAGGAATCACACTTTCTGGCTTGAAATTATACTATAATGATTATCATCAAAACAGTATAGTACTGCCACAAAAACAACACAGAGCTCAGTGGAATAAAATTGAGAGCTCAGAAATAAATCCACACCTATTTGGGCCCTTAATCTATGAAAAAAGTGTAAAGATCAATCACCAAATGAAGGAGAGTCTATTCAAGAAATGGCGTTGGAATACTGGAGAAACACCAGCAAAAGCAATGAAACTAGATTACTCGTTATATACATGAAAAAAGTTAACCAAAAATGGATAAAAAACCTAGACATAATACCAAAATCATAAAATACACAGAATAAAATTTGGACAGTCAGTGACAGTAAACTCAAAGATAACTTTGGGAAGGAACATATATAATAAAAAAGACCAATTCAGGATACATCAAAATGTAAAACTTCTGAACAGTGAAAGAAATCGTCACTGAAAAAAAGACAGCACACAGAATTGGAGAAGATATTCACAAAACTTACATTAGCTAAGCATTTGATCTGTAAAATATACAAAGAGGTCACATGCCTCAACAATTATAAAGCAAATGATCCATTCAAAAATGCCAGAGGTAAATAGGAACCTATCTAAAAAAACACACTGATGGCCTACAGACACCTGAAAAAATGCTAGTCTTCATCATCATCAGAGAAATGCCAATGAAAACCATAATAATACCATCAGTGAGAATGATCTATATCAAAAAGATTGGAAAAAACAAATCTTGGAGAAAATGTGGAGAAAAAGGCACCATCCTACACTATTGGTAGGAATGTAAATTGGGGCAACTTCTTTGGAAAACAGTATGGAGATTCCTCAAAAAGGTTAAGATGAATTTGCCATTTTATCCAACAATACCACTCATGTCATAACTCAGAGAATGTCAAATCTCTAATAAAAAATGTGCCCTCCTCTGTTTTTAGACGCACAGTTCACATTAGCAAAGACATGAAAACAACCCAAATATCCATTAAAAGGTGACTGGAAGAAGAAAATGTGGTCTATATACTCAATTGAAGTCTGTACAGTTACTAAAAAAGATGAAATTGCACCCTTTACAATAATTTGGTGGACCTGGAGAGGATCAAGTTGAGCAAAATAAGTCTAGAATAAAAAGAGAAATGTAAGATGATTTTACTCATATGTGGAACACATGGGGAAAACCAGAATGAACATACAGACCCCAACAAAATTAAGAGGCCACAGGGCAGTGGCTACTTGTGGAGTGGAAGAGGATGAAGGAAAAGAGGAACAAAGTAGTGGCAAAGGACACTAGAACTATTGTGGTAGGTACGGTGTGAAATCAGACTGAGATGTAATTTTAATACCCTAACATAAATATAACATTGTGAACAAAATAAATAACAAATTTTACTATTAAAATAATCATAGTTTAACATAAAAATTACAAATCTATAACAATAAAATATCTTTTAACATCCTAAATATAATTAAGCACTCTTTTATAAGAACCAATAGATTAATGAAGTTCCTAACAAAAAAAGAGACAAATTAACAAACTAGATTTTTTTAAGTACAAAAATTAGTGATTATCAGCTAAAACAGTGTTGGTAAGACTTTAACATTTATATGAGAAAACATATGACACAGATCAATAATACAAGTTTTCATTATAAAATTTGAAAAGAAGATAAAAGTTCATTCCAGGTAAATTCTAATTTTCGAAGCAGAAAGCATTCATTCTCTCCCTATAACTGAGCCTTTGAATCCAGACCTGTAAGTAAAAGGGAAGAAATAAATCCTATAGCTCAGAGGTCACAAACTAGATCCTTTACTCAGGTACAGGAAAAGAATGATTCTTTGATTCCTCTCATTTCTCTTCTCTTGTTTGAAAACCATTATACAAACACAACCACAATTAAGGAAATAACTACGAGCATATTTTTAGATATCTTAGGTGGAGTACAGAAAGATGTGTTTTTAAAACTCTCAACCCCAAAAGATGTGTAGTAATAAGCAGAGAATAAATTTCATGAACTGAGTGCAGAGTATATTTTTCCTGCTTAACCACTGTAAATAGTAAAATACACTAGTGCTGCAGGTCATACATGGTGCGAATTACACACTACTACTCTTATATATTGTAATGAATATAGATCACACAGGAATTAAAATACAGATGTGAATGTAACATTTCTGATATTCAGAAGTTCTGACAACATCCAAGGAAATGCAAAAGATAGTCGACAGATTATACAGAAAGTAACAAAAGACTGGGTTAATATGAGAGACTCAATTTTTATCTTCACACTTAGCTTAGTAGCAGAGACTTGAGACATACATGTATAGAAAATCTCAAACTCATCACCTAAAAACAAATATATTTAAATAAATGCCTGAGTTATGATTTATTAGGATTTGGAGTTATTGCCATTTCAGTGAGTATATTTTGTCTGAGAACATTCTTCAAAGCCTGTTTTACATCTTTGTTCCGCAGACTGTAGATCAATGGATTAAGCACTGGACTTACAAAGGTGTAGAAGACAGCGATAATTTTAGATTCCTCCACACTCTTATCTGTGGGTGGTCTTACATACATGCAGAAGAGAGTCCCATAGAAGAGGGTAACAGCCATCATGTGGGAACCACAGGTGGAGAATGCCTTGCGCCTTCCCTCTGCTGATTTGATCCTGAGGATGGTAGCAATAATGAAAGCATAGGACACCAGGATGATGGTGAGGGAACAGCAAAGGTTGAAGCCAGCTGATATGAGCATGGCATGCTCTTTAATGTAAGTATCAGAGCAAGAGAGCTTGATGAGTGGAGGGTCAGCACAATAGAAGTGGTTGATGACATTGGATCTACAGAAGGTCAAGCGGAAAGTCAGGATGGCCTGGAGCAGCCCATCTGAGAAACCATAGACATAAGGAAATGTAGCCAAGCAGATGCACACACACCTGGACATTTTCACACTGTAGCGCAGAGGGTTGCATATGGCCACATAGCGGTCATAGGCCATTGCTGCCAGAGTGTAATACTCCGTGAGGAGAAGTGCAATGAAAATGTAGCACTGTGTGAAGCAACCTGCAAAGGTGATGGTCTTCTTCTCTGACAGGAAATTAATCAGCATCTGGGGAGTTGCGTTTGAGGTATAGCATAAATCTACGAAGGCTAAGTTAGTGAGGAAGAAGTACATAGGTGTATGAAGGCGAGAGTCCAGTCTGATTAGCACAATCATGCCCAAGTTTCCTGAGAGGGTGACTAGGTAAACAAACAGAAACAGCACAAAGAGGAGGGGCTGGAGCTCTGGGCAATCTGTGAGCCCCAGGAGAATGAATTCCGTTATTGCACTGGCATTGGTGATGGGCATATTTTGAGGATCTGTGACTTCAGTAAAACAAATGGAAATAAAGTGGTCATGTACTTACAAATCATATTACTGACTATTGCAATGACTTCTCCCTAAACCCATGTATCAAAGTGAAACTACCAACTTTGTGTTTCTACCAAGCTATTAAATCATTTGCTTTTATCTTGAGTTTCTAATACATTTCTATCTATACCTATCATTATACCTATAGATATACCTGCAGATAACTATACTTTAATAGCCATACGTGTGTCTATATATACAACTTAACTACATAGTCCCTATGACCCTGTATTATGTATGCCCCCCAAATTCTCTTCATCCTATAATGCCAAGTTAGCCTTTGTGAAGCATTTCTGTCATACTTGAGATTGAATTATATTCTTTCTGCTCCAGCACATTCTATATATCTCAAATTTAATCTTTTGTTAATTATAGTACCATAATATCTCCTTTGTACTTGTGTAAGGTTTTTTAGGGACATGGACAAAATCTATATTATTATTGTATTGTAACTTTTAAATATGTGCTTATATACTGAATTCTAGAAAGTTAAAAAATAATGCTATAAGCGTGATAGAATGAATCACTTGCAGCATTTTAGTCAACTCTACCTTCATGGAGCTTTTCATGATAGTTTATGTTTAAAAGAGCAAGTCATTTTAAACTGAAGTTTACAAGTAATTCCCTTGGAACTGGTAATCAAGCAAATTAACAGAGTTCATTTAGAATATTTTTCTTGTAATACTTACATATACCTATTTAACATTTACAATAAGATTCAATTGAAGATGTTATCAGAATCATACCTATGAATCTACACCTGTACTGCTATATAATTTTTAGCTCTGCTTTTTTTTTATTTCACCTATGATTTCCTCATTGACCATTTGGTCATTAAGTAACATGCTGTTTATACTACATCATTTGCTGTTTCCCCCTTTTCTTTTGTTGCTTCTAATTTCATACCATTTTATCTGAAAAATACTCAATATGTTTTCAATGCTTGTAAATTAATTGATATTTGTCTATGCCATAATATAAAATATATCCTTGAGATATATGATTGTGTTCTTGAATAATAATATGTAGTATATTATTTTGGAGTAGAATGCTCAATAGACAACTATTAAACTTCTTTCCAACCCATTTGTCATATAATGATATTACTTCCTTGCTTATTGTCTGTCTGCATAATCTGTCATTGTCAGTAGGGTGTTAAAGAAAAATTACAAATGAAAAAACTAAGCTTGCACCTAAATTAACAAAAATAAAAGGAAAAATCAAAACCATAGTCAGTAGATCAGAAGAAACAATAAAATTAGAGCAAAATTAGAGAAAAATAAACATCAAAATAAATTAAAATAAAATCTGGTTCTCTGAAAAGTTAGAAATAATAGACAAATTATTAACCAAATCACAAATAAGAGAGAAAAGACACAAATAAATAATATCAGATATTAAAGAGGACAAATTGCAATGCTATAGAAATAGAAGTTAATAAGATATATTCAAAATATATGAACAGCAAAGTTGTATAACATAGAAGACATCAATAAATTCTTAGAAACATGTAACATTACAAGACTAAATTAGAAGAAATAGGAAACTTGAACAAACTGATTATAAATACAGAGATCCAAACAGCATTCAGAAATCTTCCCAAAACAAAAGCTCAGCACCAAATGATTTACTGATGAATTCTATCAAACTTTGAAGGAAAAATTAATACCAATCACTCTCAATCTTTTCCCAAAAGTAATTGAATAAATCAGACTTCCAAAATACATTTCATGTTGCCAGCATTACCTTGATAATAACATCAGGCAAGTATATCATCCAAAAAAAAAAAAAAAAAAAAAGAATATTACAGATGTATAAACCTGATTAATATTGCTGCAAAAATCACCAAAAATACTAGCAAATCAAATTCAATGACTCATTAAAGAATCATACACCACAATCAAGTGGGACTTGTTCCACAGATACAAGGATGAGTCACAGGGAAATTAATGTAATATGCCATATCAACAAATGGAAGTATAAAAATCATGTTATCTCACTAGGCACAGAAAAAGCATTTGATGAGATACAATATCATTTTATGCTATAAACCTTCATAAAATTGATATAAACCAAACATATATCAATGTAATAACAGCTGTACATATCCATAGCCAATATTGCTCTCAATGGAGAAAATTAAAAACTTTTTCTCTAGTCTCTGTAGCATAGAAAGGAAGTCCACTCTTATCACTATTGGTAATATAAGTTGAAGTTATAGTCAGTTTAATTAAACAAGAAAAGACATAAAAGTTATCCAAATTGCAAGGAAGAAGTAAAATATCTTATTTTCCGATGGCAACACACTACAGAGAGCAACAACAACCAAAAAAAAAAAAAAAAAGAGAGAGAGAGATTCAGTAAAGGGAGAGCAGAAATAATAAATCAATAGAGTAAACTGACAGGCTAATAGTTAATATTCAAAAGTCTGTTGTATTTTCTATAAGCAAATAAAAACTAGCAGAAATATAATTGAGGAAAATAATCACATTTGCAATTGAATCAAAATGAGTGGAATATCAAAGAAGTAAAAAAAAAAAAATGTACTCTTAAAGCTACAAAATATTGTTCAAAGAAAAAGAAGATGACACAAAGAAATGGAAAATTTTCCCAACTCATGGAAAGGAAGAAATAGCATTGTCAACATAGCCATGTTACTTAAAGCAATATAGAGATTTAATACAATCCCCATCAAAACCCCCCAAAAAATATTCACAAGACTAGAACATAAAATAACAAAATTTATTTGGATCTACTGCTGATGCTGAAAAAAAAAAAAAGCTTTAGAAAAATAATAAAAACAGTGGGTCATTCTCCGTGACTTCTAACTCCAGTGAAATGCAATAGTAACCAAATAAACATAATATTGAAATAAAAACATAAATGTAGATAAATGGAACAGAATGGAGAGCCAGGAAATAAGTTGAAATATATATGAACAATTAATTTATGACATGGAAGTCAAGAACGTACAATCAGACTAGGATAATATTGTCATTTAGTAGTGCTTGTGTGCAACTTGGTGGAGTAGCAGTTGGGTCAAATACCTCCAAAGGAGCACAGGCCATGTGCCCCTGGGTTGAGTTGTGGATCCAGGGGAAAACAACCAGTGCGAACAGCTAAATAAAAATAAAGTGTTTCTTCATCCTCTCTTCTGACTTGCCTGCCTACTCATTGGCATTCCTATCTGTACCTTTCTTTAATAAACAAATAAATACTGTGGAAAAACTGAACAGCCACAAACAAAATGATAAAACTACATCAAAAATTAAAAGACAGAAATAAATTCCAAATAGATTAAAAACTTGAACGTAAAACCTGAATCCATAAAAAACCTAGATGAAAACACTGGCAAAACTTTTATATTGGCTTAAGAAATGTCTTTGAAAACTTGACTCCAATGTTAAAGGAAATTAAAACTAAAATAAACAAATAGGACTACATCAAATGCTTCTGCACAGTGAAATCACTGACAAAACAAAAGAAACATCCTTCTGAACGGGAGATATTTACATATCATATATCTGATAGGAGTTTGATATCCAAAATATATACATATCCCATCAAATTCAACAATGGAAAAATAAACAATCTAATAAAAGTCACAAGAAGAGTATTTAAATTGACACTTCTCTAAAAGAAGACATAGAGATAGACAACCAGCACATGAAAAACGCTCCACATATCATGTGATTAGAGAAATTAAAACAAAATAACAATGAGATATCACTTCACATATGTGAGGACAGGTTTTACCCAAAAGACTGGAAATAATTGTTGGCAAACATAAGAAACAAGAGAAAACTTATACATGTTGGAGGGGTTGTAAATTGGTGCAACCTTATGGAAAGACATATATGCAGAATTGAGAATGGAAATTCCTTATGTTCCCTTTATCCTACTTAGAGATATTTATACAAAAATTATAAAACATTAATTAGGAAGAGATAAATGCATCAATAATGCAACAATGTTCATTGCAGCTTTGTTTACAATAGCCAAGAGCTGAAAACAATCTAAGTACCCATTGGGAGATAAATAGATAAAGAAGAAGTGGTATACATGCAATGGAATACTATTCAATTTAGTAAAATATAAAATCCTGTAATTTTTCATTGTTAATGGACATAGAGGATATTGTGCTTAGTGAGGTAAGTCAGAGGGAGAAAGACAAACATTACATGACTTTACTCAAATGTGATTTATAGAGAAACCAAACAAACAAATGAACCAAATCAAACAAAAATAAACTTTTAGAATGTAAAATTGAGTTATAACTTACCAAAAAGGAAAAGTAGTGGTGGGCAAATTGCATAACTGTAATCAGTTATGTAAAGTATAGAATGGGACAATTTTAGTAAACTTAATGTATTATATGCAGTTCTTTGTTTACTATGATGTTCACCTTAAGCCTAAATAATGTTGTGATACAATGTTCCTTCAACATTTTGAAGAAGGTACAATTAAAGGTCTATAAATACATGATAAATAAATTAAGAATTATCAAATCAAATTAATTATTGCGCAATATTATGAGGATGAACCAGAACAATGATGTTATGTATTTAAGTATTAATGGAGAAAACAAGTATATTTTTCACCGTTAATAGTGAATTGCAGCTTGCAATTATAAGGAAGTATTTCAATCTCTGTTTCTTTAGCTCATCTATACTACAAATAGTGTTAAATTCCTTCTTGTTTTATCATTTTGTTTTTATTTCATGTCCCTTGTCCCATACTTAGATTTTTTATGACCAATTCTTGTCATTCAAATGAGTCAGTAAGACTA
Organism: Solenodon paradoxus; assembly: GCA_004363575.1. Taxonomy (NCBI): domain Eukaryota; kingdom Metazoa; phylum Chordata; class Mammalia; order Eulipotyphla; family Solenodontidae; genus Solenodon; species Solenodon paradoxus. The sequence goes on along the minus strand of RJWH01003200.1, from coordinate 30,542 downwards.
GCTGAAATATGTCATAGAAGGCAGAATGAAAGTATTTTGATATATATCTTCATTTATTCAAATTAGAAAGTTCTTGGTATATTTGCTTATCATACTAATAATTAATTGTTAAAATATAATGGTTCTTCTCTGTGAATCACTGCATTTCCCCATTTGTATGTAGGAATAATAGTGTCTGTTTTGCTAACCTCTCATGCCATTGTGAACAATAAATAAGACATTCAACCACAAAATAAGTATATGCTGATTCTCCACATGTCAATTGGTGAAGCATTATAGTAGCAATGAGCAAAATCTTTAATTAGCCATGCACTACAAATATTCTAGAGGATAGAGACAGGTAGTAATGCAAGTAAGTACATGTTGATTCAAATGGATCTGCTGTGAAAAACAATTAAGAAAATGGAGTTTAGGAAAGGGTTTTCAAAGTCAAAGAGTAAAATAAAGAAAGAATTCATGAAGAGTTGTCTTTTCTCTAGCAGCAAATTGAAAGGGGAAGAGTGAAAACAATATGGCTATGTTAAGGTGTTTTAGGAATGATAAAGAAGAAAGATACTATATGAGACTATTTTTGAACTGTCAGTGTGTTCCACTTGAAGTGCAAAATTAATTTAGTGAAGACATCTTCAAAAAAGTCATTGTACTTTATTTAATATAATTATGTACCTGAATGTGCCTAATTTATTATGAAAGGGATGCAAAACATTTTCTGACAGTATTTGGTGATTATAAAGAGTTGCACTGTTAGAAAGAGCTAAAATATTATTATTTGTCCCCAGAAAACAAAAAAGAGTAAGCATGGCTAGTTATTATGAGAAGAGTCTAAGAACTACTGAGAGTCTGTGCCCAGATTTCCTGGTTGGAAATCTCATCTCTCTAATTCCTAGTGGTGGGGTTGGAGCAAGTTACTCATTTCTCTGTGCTTAAGTTTTCTCCTGCATGTAATTTGGTTGCTGATACCTTCCTTTCCATGTGAAATAGTCAATACAGGTCAAACTTTTAGAATATGGCAGGCATATAGGAAAGACTTAAATATGGTAATTACTATGACTATGTTGTGAAAATAGAGATCCAGCCCTAAACGAGACTCAGTAACAAAGTGTGAGCACCTTAGGGATAAGGACATACTTAATTTGGAACTAGTTTCACGGACACATAGAACACTGCTTTCTCAAGTTAAGACATTCACAATTACTGATGAAATGAATGTTTACTTTAGATTTTTCTCCATATAAATATCACTCCACTGAAGAGTTTTAAATGAGTTCTGAGAACAGTAGAAATAACACCAAGATAGCATAATCATATTTTGATTAAAATATTTATTCATGAATTCTAAAATGTATTTTAGCAATAGCTAGTCTTACCTGGAGAAGGAGAATGATTTCCTAAAGACAGCACAAAAATTAAGGATCTGCGGAGTTTAAAAGGAATAGTCACATAGGGACAAATCCCTATGGTTTAATTATCTCTAGCAGAAAATCAGAGTATGAATCATTATCTTTTTAGTCTTTTGTAAGTCCTGTCTCCTTGAGAACATGATATTTGCACACTTCCCAATATCACAGGGGAATCATATTTCACAAGACTAATGAAGCAAAGAGATTCATCATTTATTTCAATTTTGATATTCATGTCTCAATATTTGTTGACTTGAGGAAAACATTTGATTCTTTTGTTTTATACCATTTAAAACAGAACAATGCATGATATAGGGAGAAAGTTTAAGAATCCAGAAAAAAATATTGGAAATTTCATTAGATTTTGTTCATCTTACTGATTCTAAGTCTTGTATTTTATCTTTCAAATCAGGGTAGTAACAACTAACTGCAGTAGTATTGTCAATATATAGATACTATAGATGTGCTGATGATAATTCTTTCATCATCCTTCCTCATTCTGACCTACTGTCTCTCTTCTCTCCTTTGTTTTGCCTGCCTGGAATTTATTTCTCACATATTATGGCAATAGACTCCTTTCTTGTCTAGTTTTCAGTTGTATTTAACCAAAAGGAGAAACAAGCGGGTGTTAGAAGTGAGATATAGAGACTGTATGCCAATTCTCTTCCTTATTATTGGTTTAAAAATGAAGGTTCTAGAATAATAGTAGTATTTCAAATAATGTTTTTGCTGATGTGTATGTTGGATGAGAAAGATCTGAGAATGTAGTTTAGACATGCTTTCTGGTCTTCCTTGAATTCAAGTCACCTAGACACAGCATAGCTATAGGTGTCTCTTCTACCTTTCGACTTTCATAGCACTGATCTTGATAGGTCTCAATCAGCTGATTGAAAAGTGATCATCAATTACAAGGAGGAAGAGTATGCTCTGTATTGACAGCCATTCAAATATCCTATAAATTTCAGAAGCATAAGTTCCCATAGGACTGCAATCAATATCACATAAAAATGTGTCTCACAATGAATTGGACTGCAATCAATATCACATAAAAATGTGTCTCACAATGAATTAACAAACATAAAATCTGAAAGTAAAGCTTCTAGGAAAAAAATAGGTAGTAAACTCCTTAATATTGGTATTGGCAATGATTTTTCTTTTTTGATTTCAAAATCAATTATTAAAAATAATCCCATGGAACTATGTCAAACTAAACAGCTCTGTAAAGCAAAGGAAGCAATCAAAAGAATAAAAAGGCAACCAACTGAATGTGAGAAAATGTTTTGAAATTACACATCTTTTGAAATGTTAGCATCAAAATATATAGACAGTATGCAGTCCAATAACAAAATATTCCGATAAAATGTAAAAAACTATCTAAATGGACATTATTCCAAAGTATATGCACAAATGTCCAATTGTGCAGAAAAAATCCTCAACATCGATCATCAGGAAAATGATAATTAAAACCATAATGGCAAATCACCTCACAACTGTTTGGATATTATTTTAAAAAAGCAAAAAATATGGTCATGCATCACTTAACAATGTTCAGTCAATAATGGACATATTCACAATGTTGGTCCTAAAAACTACACCATATAGACTAGAAATGTAGCAGACTATCTCAGCTAGGTTTGTGTAACTATAATCTATAATATTCCCACAATGACAAACAGCCTAAACTGATTTTTCAGAACATATGTGGCCATGAAGAGGACACTATAACAACAACTGGTGAGGATCTGAGAGAGGGAGTCCTTGTGCACTATTTGTGAGAATGTAAATTGGAGTAGCCACTATGGAAAACAATATGGAGATTTCTAAAAAAAAATAAAAAATAGATTCACTGTATACTCTAGCAATTTTATTTCTGAGACATATCTGAAGAAAATGAATACACTACTTTGAAAAATATATGCACATGGATGCTCATTGCAGCTCTATTTACAATTGTCTAGAATGGAAATAACCTGTCCACTGATGAATGTGTAGAAATCTAATGCCATTCAGCCATAAAAAAATTAAGAGATCTTTCCATTTGTGACAATATGGATAAATTTTGATGGCAATAAGCAAAGAAAGTGAAGAAGTGTTGCTTTTTTATATCTCTGGAATTGCGTTGCTATTCCACCAGTGGAATATTTAGTGAGCAAATATGTTGTAAGAGAGCATTAGAAAGTATGTTTTGATAATGAATCTGATATTCAGCCAATTAATTTTATATATCCAAATTGAATTTGTGAAAATGCAGATACATTCCAAAGATATGCATACACATTTTATAATGTCAAAATTGCTTGAAAAAGTAATTTTCTAGGTCTCGTTGTCCTTTGAACTATACCACCACTAGCCCAAAGCCCACTTGAATTCCTGTTGATAATCTGCATTCTATTGTCAATGTCCAAGGGTTGTTTTTCATTTGTTCTGCTCTTTTCCTTGTTCCTTTTTATTTTACATAAGAGTGAGATTATCGGTTATTTGTCTGTTTCCTTCTATTTCACTGAGCATAATACCATATAGTTCCATCCATATTGTCACAAGCGAATGTGATGATATATTTCTAACAACCTCCAAGGAAATGGTAACTAACAGTCCACAGATAACACAGATTAGGATCAAAGGACTGGGTTAACATGAGAGACTCAATTTTTTCCATACCTGAGCTTCATAGCTGAAACTGGAGACATATCCATCGAAAGCTCCAAACTCATTACAAAACTATTTGAGCCAAAGTATTAGAGTTATGATTTATTAGGATTTGGAGGCATTGTCATCTTAGTTACTATATTGCTTCTGAGAACTTTCTTCAAGGCCTGTTTTACATCTTTGTTCCGCAGACTGTAGATCAATGGATTAAGCACTGGACTTACAAAGGTGTAAAAGACAGCGATAATTTTGGATTCCTCCACACTCTTATCTGTGGGTTGTCTTACATACATGCAGAAGAGAGTCCCATAAAAGAGGGTAACAGCCATCATGTGGGAGCCACAGGTGGAGAATGCCTTGCGCCTACCTTCTGCTGATTTGATCCCGAGGACGGCAGCAATAATGAAAGCATAAGACACCAGGATGATGATGAGGGAGCAAGAAAGGTTGAAGCCAGCTGATATGAGCATGGCATGCTCTTTAATGTAAGTATCAGAGCAAGAGAGCTTGATGAGTGGAGGGTCAGCACAATAGAAGTGGTTGATGACATTGGATCTACAGAAGGTCAAGCGGAAAGTCAGGATGGCCTGGAGCAGCCCATCTGAGAAACCATAGACATAAGGAAATGTGGCCAAGCAGATGCACACACACCTGGACATTTTCACACTGTAGCGCAGAGGGTTGCATATGGCCACATAGCGGTCATAGGCCATTGCTGCCAGCGTGTAAAACTCCGTGAGGAGAAGTGCAATGAAAATGTAGCACTGTGTGAAGCAACCTGCAAAGGTGATGGTCTTCTTCTCTGACAGAAAATTAATCAGCATCTGGGGAGTTGCGTTTGAGGTATAGCACAAATCTACGAAGGCTAAGTTAGTGAGGAAGAAGTACATAGGTGTATGAAGGCGAGAGTCCAGTCTGATTAGCACAATCATGCCCAAGTTTCCTGAGAGGGTGACTAGGTAAACAAACAGAAACAGCACAAAGAGGAGGGGCTGGAGCTCTGGGCAATCTGTGAGCCCCAGGAGAATGAATTCCGTTATTGCACTGGCATTTGCGATGGGCATATTTTGAGGGTCTGTAACTGCACTAAAACAAATGAAAATATAGCAGACATGTAAATACAAATCTTACACTGACTACTGAAATGTCCTTTGTCTAAATCCCCATGCATCACACAAAGTAATAACAACCTGCAACTTTGTACTGCTGCCAAGTCCTTTTATCATTTACCTTTACTTTGACTCTGTATTACATTTCTATCTGTATCAACAGTTGTACCTTTACCTATACCTGTAGATAATTATACTTACATAGCCATACCTATATCTATATCTGCAGCTGAGCTAAACATCCCTATCACCCTGTTTGCCTTTCAAACTTTCCTATTTTTGTAAGACCTAGTTTGAATGTTTGTGGGTTATGAAGCATTCTCATTCCACTGGTCTCACACATGATATGAAATCAATCCCTTTCTGTTTTCTGCTTCCAGCATACCTGATATACCTCTAATTCATTGTTTAGTACATTTTGTTACCAAAATCTCTACTTTATACTTATATTTGTTCTTCAAGGGAAATAACAATATTTAGTTTGTTATCTTCCATATATGCATTCTGTGCTATGTTTTAATAAAATAACTTTGCAGCATGAAGGAATGAATCAGTTGCAATGTTTTACTCATGTTTGTATCCCCAAGAAAACTTTTGCGATGCCACATCTTAGGAAAATTAAATGTACTTTGAACTTTAGGTACAAAGCAATGGCTTAGGAATTTGCTGATTAAGCAAATTCAGAAATTTAATTTCAGAAAGACCTATGTGAGACCCTGGGATCTATCACTTTTGCAATTATCCTAATTCAAATGTTCTCAGAATCACACTTAAAAATAGTGCAGTCCCATAACCAGATGTTCCCAAAACATGTGGCAAATAAATAATCATCTAATCAAATTAAAACTGACAGTATAATTCAATGGTGGTCTAGAGCAGGTATTGATAAGATTTACACAGCTAGTACTTTTCACAATTTGTTTTTGTGAAGAATTACAATGTCTATGAACCTTTATTTTTTACCATGTCACAACTAGTTTGGAATCTCCTCTTCATCTCTCTCAAGATTTTTTTGGTCCTTTTCATACTGAATTTATTTAAATCTGCCTAATGCATATCTCATTTCAAAATGAGACATTAACACTATTTTAATATTGTTTTAGGAAATCAGAGCAGAAGCAAAGCGCTTTTGCATCTGTGTCTCCTTCTCCCAACACTTCAGAAACACTTGTTAACACACTAATAAATGCTACTGTTAGCATATAGTGAACCTTGGCCGTGCATCACTTCCTTTCCATTCACTTGTGTAAATCATAGTATCCATTTTGCTTTCCTCTCGAGTCATCATGGACATAAAAGAAAATATTTATTGATAAAAAATGTTTATTGATATTCAACATAGAATATGATTAGAACCCCTAGGTGCATAAATGAGTAAAGCCTCCAGCCACCTCTCCTCCTGGTATACACATTCTAGTGGACAGAGAAGGTAGCACTGCAAGTAAGTCAATGGTAGTTCAAATGGCACTGCTGTGGAGAAAAATATAAAGAATGGAGTTTGGAGGAAAGGATTTTCACATTTTAAATAGAAATATCAATGAAAAATTCATTAGCAATGACTTTTTATTAACATACTGAAAGTGGAAGAGAAGCATTGATAAATCTATGTTAAGAAGCAATAAGTCTACATCACAGGAAGGACAAATAGCAGATGCAATGATACCTTAATGTGACCTTTCACTGGAACTGCCGGTGAGTGGATACAGAATTCACACATAGAAGTGCTGACACTCCTAGCTGAGTTAATCTCTAAAAAAGTGTTTCATTCATTGAAAATCTGGTTCTTCTCTACATATGACTCTTCTACCAACAATATCAAAAATCCTTCACTAGAGAACAGGAGTCAGTGGTAATTACAGCTTCTCTGCAAGGAATGTCTATAACAGGTACTCTGAAAATAGATTTCTTTGTGTGACAGCGTGAACATGGAATAGAAGATATTTTTATTTTATTCCGCTCCCTGGAAACCCAATAAGACAATAGATGCTGTTAATCAGAGCAGAGAAAAATGAAAAGAAAGAGACGGTATGTTGGAATTTCAGACTTTAAAAGATGTATCAGCGAATGGAGGTGAGGGGTTCATTTACAAAGAGACTCATTTGTTGCATGTTAACTTAATGACTACCTGTGGGATGTGAAATTGTCTTGATTCACAATCTCAGTGACCTGTGTGACCTCCAGACACATCCAGTGGAAGTAGAATGAATGTATGGATAAGTATGGAATCAGAAAAGACTATGCATAGCCTTTGTTTACAGAGAAAGGAAACCACTACTGATCTGGCTGCTTCCATCAGGCAAGAGTGAAACGTGCACATGGAGATGGTGCAAATACCATTTCATCAGCAAGAAGAATGTGACTCAATGAAGACAGATTCATCAAAGGAACCGCTCAGGGATAGTAGAAAGGAGCAAAACACAAATCTAGTTCTAGAATTTGCTATGCAATTTCAGGTTCCAGGAAGAAATAAAACAATAAGTGATCCATGTTCAAAAAGTTAAGAAATTCAAGACAGTGACAGCAGAATATTAACTTAGTCTGAGGGACATCTGAAAAGAGGGAAGGTAGAGCATGAGGACCAAAAAGCCCCTAAAGATGCTCTTTCTCCTAGTGAGAAAGGCCAAGAGGACAACCCAGCTCAATGGAAAAGCTCACCAGATGATTTTCTTAAGTCGTCTAATTACAAGTGAATGAGAAAGACTGTTTTAGAAAAAAATATATAACTAAAGAAAAACTTTTAGAAAGAATTCATTGTAAAATTAACCTTTAAGCGTCTTCGTTTTTTTTTTTTTTACATGAATCCTTTGAAAACTTCATAAAACCTGTGGATCCTGAACTAAGATAAATGTTCACACTCAAAATTATACTACTTGTCTTCCTCAAATGTAGGAGTCTCATAGATCAGCTGGTTGTTAATGTAAGAATGTCATGTTTCGGATAAACTCCATCCTGCCCCTGAAAAATCCCTGACATTTTTTTATATGTGTTTTTTTATGTTTGCCTTCCTTGGTTCTTCTGCACCAGTGATGGGTCTGTAAAATCTTACCCAGTAAAGATCATAGGAAATTTCAATAAGTCTGTTGTCAGGGAAATAGTTGAGGTCCTCTGCTGCTGAAAATAGCAAGGACTACATATACATATTTTAAGAAAACAAGGTCCACCTACATTAAATTTGTTCTTGAGGGATGTAGGGAAAATATGAGTTTGCTGATTTATGCTTGTGAAGGTGAAGATAGGAAAAATGATTGAAATGAACAATGGAATCATAATAACTAGTCACATTTTTAAGAAAAACAATGGGTGTAGACTATAAAGAAACAAAAACAATGAATGAAGGAAACACAACAAAACTGCTAAGACTAATGCAAGACTAGTTACTAGAAGAACAGAGGAAAAGGAAAAGAATCTGGAATTGAAAGCATGAAGATTTTGATGGGGACTGTCACAAGAACTATGGTGGTGAGTGTGGTGTGGCGTACACATTGACTGAGAAGTGAATCTATTCCCCTAACATTTATATGGTATTGTAAACAAATGAAACAACAATAAAGACACCAACCACAATGTGATTTAAAATCTTGGTAACTATAACTTCTTTGTTTACTAATAATGGGGAGATGCAGAGAAAATTTACTAAAGCAGATTTCTATTTTGTTGTTCCATTTTGACATGAAAGACAGACTCTATCCTTTTGAAAAATACAATAAAGAAAAATTTACTACTCCTCTGATTTCAAAATTATTTTCTGTTTACAAAAAAGGAGAGTGGTTGGGGCTATCTCTATAACCCTCTCCTTTCCCCATCTTCCTTCTTCCTACAATATTAATTTTAAAAACTTCTGACAGATGATGGAGAAGGATTGATTGATATTTGCATTATAGACAGAAAATATCAATCCACAAGAACATCTATAAGGTAAAAATGTGTGTACAGAGGTGGTTCTGAAATAAAAAGTGAGTATAAAATCAGCAAAATGTCTTTTGTGAACCTGACACAGAGCTTGATGGTGACCAACCCTCACACTAGGTGACTACAGATGCCTAACTCATCACCAGGAGAGTCCTTATGAACAGCTGACCATGAGGATGAGACAAGCACTAAACCACTCACTGAGTTTTTATTCTGTTCAGAGAGTTCCATCAAGCAAAGTCTCCAGATGATTGGAACATATATTCAGCTACGTTGCAAACATATTCACTGATATCATGTTACTTGGATAAATGTGTGTTGCTCATTTTCAATTTTTCCAAAATGAATACACCAAATTAGATTCTTTGGGTACTAACATATTGAATGTCTAAAGAGTCAATAATTTAGTGTTTAGAAAGTCATAATTTCATTCATTTAATGTCAATTAGTAAGTCTGATTCTGACTCTACGGGTTATGAATTTCATGAGAGTGTTACATTATTTAACCATCCTTACTTTGTTTTCCCAGCTGAAAATTGAGACATATAATGGTTATGAATAATAAGACAAATCATTTGAAATGAGGAGATCAATGCTTTGCAAAAGGTGAGCATGCAGTGAGTGCTTCCAGAAATAGATCTACGACTTTCCATAACTCACCTCCTCTTTCTACTTCATTGCCCACAGCCCCTCAGAGAAGGATATATTCTCTTTCAGAGCTAAAACCCAAGATTCATAAATCCTACTTATTTTCAGTCAGGTTTATAAGGATGGAGAATTCATATAATTTGCTGCTCTCAGTTTGATGCTTAATGCAATTTCCTCTTGACTAAAAATAAAATAAAATAGACTTACTTCCAATTCTGGTATGTACCTACTTTCTGAGCTTCTGGTTAAGGAAGCTTCTTGATGCCTCTCCAAGCTGTAAAATGTTGTCGTATTTATACCAGGATGTGAGAGATAGAGATGATCTCTTAAAGCAAATCTCAGAAGCATTTAAGACTAGCAGTGATAAATATAACATGAGGAATATGCCTCTTGGGTTTAATTATACAACTTTGGGATCAGAGTGATAATCATATGCTTTAGTCATATTTTCTATACTTCCAAAATTTCTATTTGTCCTAAGATTTCTGTGGAAGGTAGACAAAGAGGTCTCATCATGAAATTTTTATGATGGTCTGAGTTTTATATTTTCTTTTTCTTTTTTCCCCTAGTAAATTAAAGTAGCTCCCACTACTAAAATCAATTTCTTAGCAGTAATGTCTTGCAGGGTCAGTCATAAACAGAACTGTGAAACAGTGTCATTTGTAAACACCTTGATGAGCTATTCCTATGTATGCAAAACTCTCACATAGTTAATTGAATTGATTCCTCAAAATCCTTATGCTTAGGGACACCATCCCAAACTTTTGACTGAAGAAACTGGTTGAAGGCTATGGAGTCCTGTCTTCATAAGCAGGTTGACTTCTTTTCAACTGTAGGTAACTCACATTCCTTCCTTCACCTGTGATATATTTTCTTTCCTTCCTTCTCAATTTTATTCCATATTTTATTCTCTTCACCTCTCTCCTGTTGGTTCTAATTGAATGAACTTAGACCGCACAGTCAGTACTCTTTTTTCACATCATTCAAGTGGGACCTGGCAGTAGGAAAGGTTGAAATTGAAGTATTCTCAAAATACGCTTTTTCTTTCTCCATAGTATGGAGTTTGTCCTCCCTACTCCCCGTTATGATAGTATTCTGTGCCTACACTTGTCAAACATATTCTGCTGTAATTATTTGCTAATATTTCTATTTCACTACCAGAATAGCATATTTTATAGCCAGGTCTATGATGTTAACAGCTAGCATAGACTCTGGCACATAACAGTTATTTAAAAAAGACCTGCTGAAAAATTAAGAAGTAAATAATGTCTATTTGATTCAGTGAATATAGAACTAATCTCAGTTATGCCCTTTTGCTAACTTTTCATTTTATTAAATGATTTCTTTTTTCTTTAAAAATTAAATTAGGTAAGGTAATAATTTGAGATGAGTAATTAAATTGTTTAAGAAACCACAGTAAAGAAAACAGGATGGAGGTAATTATAAGTAATAGGCATTGAACAGTTTATATGTGGCAGCCATTAGGTTTAACATTTCATAAACACTAACTCAGTTAATTTTCACACAATTCCAAGGATAGTTAGTGTTATTATCTTCACTTTACAAGTGGGAAAATGAGACAAAAATAAGTGAAGTAAATTCCTCTGGCATATAAAAACAATAAATCGTGAGGCTGTGATTCAAGTAGGACAATCAAAAGTCCTTGATATCAAGTTTCTGGTAACCGATCAGAAATGTGACAAGTTCATATAATATGAAACATTCTCTAGTTAGAATGGAATCCATCCATCCACCCATCTATCCATCCACCCAGCTATTCATTCACTCAACCATCTATCCATCCACCCATCCAATCCATTCATCCATCTATCCATCACCCAATCATATTTTTAATAAGTGTTGTAGGAAAATGTCCTATTTGCCACTGTACTGTTAACATAGACAACATAAGAGAAAGTCAAAAGATGATCAGTGTCCTACTAGAGTTTCTGCTTCAAAGTAGGAGGTGTGAGACATGCATATTTAAATGTCCACAATCTGGTTTTAGATTGTAAGGCTTCATGAAGATCATGTTGGCAACTGACAGCAAGTAGAACTTGCCCTCGGCTGAGTATAATGCCTCAAGCGGAAAAAAGAAGATTCCTAATGTCTCTTGCTGTTTTCCTCATGAAACCTTCACTTAGATTATGATAACTTCTGGTTTGAGAACTGACCCAGTTTGGGTAAGAAAGAAAGGGTAATCAAGACATACAGAAATGATGACACTTTGCAAAATTTGCAAAGCCACAAGTAAAGAATATTTGTGATGGTGATTATCAAGTAAGGGAGTAAACACATGCTCAACAAGTCTACAAATAGCATTTTTTTCTTTCTCATTCTCATAAATGCCACTACTGAGTCAATTAAACTAGTTACATATGATTTACTACTTCTGAAGTAATAATGAAGTGGACTATGAAGGAAATAAAGGCTTTTCATCTGAAAGGGGTCTTATGTCAGAGACTCCTCAAGAAAATAATGCTTCAAGCTTCAGATGAGAAACGATAGTCACTTTTATTACTATAGTTTGTATAGATGAGGGAATTGACAAATTGGTCCAAGAATAAAGAAAACAGAAACAGACTGATTCAGTGAAGAGCATTCAAAGTATGAAATTTCAGTAAAACATAGATTCCTTTTAGAAACATTTGTAATACCAAAAAAAAAATATTCAAGAGCAATACTTACAACATGAAATTTAAAATATCAGAGTATAACTTTGTAATAAGAGAGTCGGAAAGAACTGTTTGGACAAAACAGACATGAATACACTTGGTGATTTGGTGGAGGACAGGGTGTGTTGACATGTATCTGAGGAATGAAGAAACTGAATATATGGGGGACCTAAACATATGCATTTATTTTAATCTGTAAAATCAAAGTTACTTCAATAAAAAACGTAAAAAAGAATATTCTAGAATCACCCCCAAAAAAAACCACAATAAAAAAGACAGACATGAAAAGTATAACCATAAAAAGGTCAGGGTGGATTGTGGGGTGTGTGTGTGTGTGTATGTACTGATGTGTGATGATGTAATTCTGAATCTTGTATTATGTCAATGGTACATCAAGTAAATTAAATTAAATTAAATTGCATTATAATGAAGTTACAAACAGACTAAAGATACTTACACTGCATAATATCATTAAAGATTTGTGTCTAGTACAGATGTAAGGAGCTATCATAAGTGTAGGAATTAAAGATAAAATAACCCAGCTGATAAGTAGACAATGATGTATAAACATGTTGCTGAAAAAAGGAAATTGTCAATTGGCATCAAAGAATTTAAAATTATTAAATCTTTTGTAACGATTACCCAAAATCTAAAATAAGACTTGAGAATCTATTTTGCACCCATCTGATGACAAAACACTTAAAATCTGACAATGAATTTTGTTGACAATACATGGGCATAATAGGCAGTCTACTGCACTGTTGATGGGAATGTAATATGATGATACAATTTGACTCTATCTAGTAAAAGTTATTAATATCTTAGGAACCAGAAATGATCATCCTAGGCATATACATGAGGGGGATTCCTAAACTGCTACAATTCAGAATTCCACAAAATTAAATATTGCTATATTTTCCTGTTCTCAGGAACTGGAAAATATAATTGTCCATCAATAGCAGAAATGGCAAGTATATTGTGACTTATTTATATATTGACATAATGACATATCCATGAAAATTACAGCAATATAAATTAACATGGAAAAATTTTAACAATGCTTAGTAAAAGATAAAAATATATTGCAAACAAATACATAGAACAATTTCATCAATAATGGTTTTAAATCTAGTAAAATAACAATCCAAAATTCTATAGTGACATGAAAATCTTGAAAACATTAAAGCACTCCAAAGGAAAACTACAGTTAGATTCATAATAGAGTCTACTACAGGAAGTGAAGAGTGGAACAGAATCAAGTAGGAATGACTCAACTTTAGAAGTTCAGAGTATAAAATATCTGAAATAAGTGTGGTATTCTGTAAATTCTTGTAATTGTTAGCTCTGCTTCCACAGGTGGACATTTTCATTTTCTACTTTGGATTATATGTTGAAAATAGTTTGGAATTAAAAAAACAAGTGAAATCACAAAGCCAGTTTTATGATATTGGTCAAAAACAAACAAACCAAAAAACCTTTCTAAGAGAAATTTGGCATTTTAAGTAATAATGTTAGATACTCAGAGTCCTTCGTGTGTGTGTGTATATTGAAAATTAAAATAAAATCACCTTCTATGGTTGATACAACTCCTTGAATAGTTTGGAAATTATTGCACTCTATAAAATTCTGATAAATTTTAATTGCTTAGCATCACTTAGTAATTCTACCTTTTGTAGATCTTCTGCTGTTTTGTAACAATGAGTACTATGAATAAAATCATCTTTTCCTCTGTGATTTGATGGAGCACTAACAATACCTTCTATAAGTTTACTCTGTTTATTTAAATTCATTGAGACCACACTATAAGTGCTAGCAAATACTATGAAGTACATGAAACATTCCTCCAAGTCATATAAATAATCAAAGACAGAAATACTCAATAACAGTGATTTGTTCATTAAAATGTTCATTAAGAGTATGATTTCACTCTTAAGAGACATACACAGAATCCTAGGAAATGAATGAATAAATCATGTAAAAACTTTTAGTCAACAAAATCAAATTAATGCTTACTGGAAGGGAAGGAGAGAGGGAGATGGGCAAACTGGGTAGAGAAGGAATCAATTGCATAGTGAAGGGAGAACAGAAACAGTGATGGTGAAATGAATGTATTATATACAGATGTTGATTACAACAGTGCTCACCTGAAACCTGCATAATATTCAGATAAAAGAAGTGCAAAAGAGTAAAAAATAAATAAATAAAATACTCACTAACTGATCACATCATAAGATCATCACACACTAAACTGCCTTATTTAGCCAACAAGTTCTTTTGGATAACTTTGGTTATGGCTCTTTTCACATCTTTGTTCCGCAGACTATAGACTAAAGGATTTAGCATAGGACTCAAAAAGATGTAGAAAACAGCTACAATTTTCCCCTGTTCTACGGAGGTCTCAGAAGGGGGCCTCAGATACATGAAGAACAGTGTCCCATAAAAGACAGTGACAGCCGTCAGATGGGACCCACAGGTGGAGAAGGCTTTGCGCCTCCCCTCAGCAGAGCGGATGCGCAAGATGGCTGAGAAAATGAAAATGTAGGAGATGAGGATGATGGTGAGAGAGCAGGTGAGGTTGGAACCAGCCGCCACGAACATAGCAGTTTCTTTGACGTAAGTATCTGAGCAGGAGAGGACTAGGAGAGGTGGGTCCGCGCAGTAGAAGTGGTTGATTTCGTTCGGTCCACAAAAGGAAAGATGAAGCATCAGGATGGTCTGAGCCAAACCATTTGCAAAGCCAAAGATATAAGGAGCCATGGCTAGAGAGAAGCAGACACATCTGGACATTTTGCTCCCATATAACAAGGGTTTGCAGATGGCCACGTAGCGGTCATAAGCCATCACTGTGAGCATGTAATAATCTGTGACCACCAAGGCAATGAAAAAGTGGAATTGTATAAAGCAACCAATAAAGGAAATGTTTTTTCTCTTGGATAAGAAATTAACCAGCATTTGAGGAGTGACATTGGTGGCGTAACAGAGGTCTACAAAGGAGAGGTGACTCAGGAAGAAGTACATGGGAGTTTGAAGTTTTGAGTCACTTCTGATTAAAAATATCAAGCTTACATTGCCAACGACGGTGATGAGGTAGATGAGTAGGAATACCACAAAAAGGATAGGTTGCAACTCAGCTCGGTCTGTCAGTCCCAGGAGAATAAACTCAGTCACCACTGTGTAGTTTTTTTTTTGACATTGTATTGACTTGACTTCACATGAGACCTAAAGTTAAAATTCATAAAGTCATTAGTCCTTACCATCTGATGTGTCTTCCTTTTCAGTTAAACACCTAAATAAATGTGACATAATAGCCTAGAAGCCTGCAACTATGTCTTAAATATCTAAAATAATATAGAGCTCTTTACATAGCAAGCCAGTTTATGTTTTGAGATGATTTTCAGCAAGTCTTCGCATGTTTACAAAGCTTTGGCCTTTTCTACAACTATTTTTATGTTGCATGTTCCTTTACAATTTCCTTAAAAAAATAACTTAGACATTGTTTTTCTTTGAAATTCTATTCTTTTGTTGTTCAATATAACTTTTGATGTGAATTTAAAATATCATTCATTGAAATCTGGTATTTTTTGGTTTTTTACAGCAATAGTCTGAGGAAGTGGAAATGATTTATGGTCCACAACTTTATAGAACTAGGATCTTCTACCTGCCCTTCAAAATGCGATTATTTGTGAGCTGTTCCCTCACTCTAAAATGTTTGTCCATTTTTTCTTCTTTCATCTACCATGGGGGCCCTCATCACCAAATGACATTTCAAGACTCAGCTAAGCATCTCCTTTGTTTTGTATTTTATTACAAAAGGGGCAAAAGTTGGTTCTTGGGGAACAAAAGTAAACCTTCATGTTGTGTTTTTTTTTAAAAATAAAGGCACATATACATACAATACAAGTGTATGTGTGTGTTGGCTCATATGTGCATGTATATATCAGCGGCATTAAATGCTCCTAAAAGGAGCATTCCAGGAAAAAATCATTCATTATACGAGTCCCTGAAAGTGGAAGAGATGATGGAAAAAGGTTGAAAACATCCACAGATTATGACTCTTTTGTAACTTTACCTATTTTTAATTCTTGCAAAAATTAAGAAAAAATATAACGCCAAATTTTACACATGTAAAAATGCATACTGAAATAATATATTGGCCATACAACTGAGACAGTATGTAAATTAACATGAAATACATCTACCAACATTTGCACAGAGTGAAACTAACCTTGAAGACAACCATGGATATATTACCTCTTCATTCAGTTATATATTCAGGCATGGCAACATTATACTAACTCGTATTAATAGCTACATGCTAAGGATGGGCACAGGTCACTTGCAAGGTGCTTCATAGATACATCCTGATATCATTGCTATCAGTCGTATTAATCTATTCTGCACTTTAGGACTTGGGACTTAATGACCCAGGAAATAAATTATAAGACAAATTACCTAGATCAATGTAATCATAATCATTTTGTGCTTTTCTTAATTTCCTAAGATTTTAACAACTTACATAATAATTTTTAGTGTTAGAATGGTATATTTAATAAATCAGTTTATATCTATTGAAATATTTATGAACAGTCAAATAATATTTTCATAGTATTTTCACATGGGAATATGAGACAAGACACAGGATGAATGTTCCCAATAATTTCACTGAGTTCTTCATAGTGAGAAACTTCCTTGAAAGAATCAGAACATGGTATCCTGTGTGATTTAAGTGTAGAAACCTGAGAGAGAGAGAGAGAGAGAGAGAGAGAGAGAGAGAGAGAGAGAGAGAGAGAGAGATTTGCCAATGGACAGAGGCAACAGCAACTCCAGGACACCTGAGGCTTTGGACTCATGACATTCACACTCATCCAGAGGTAGATACTGGCCACCACTTCCCATGCATCCAGAGAGTATAGAAGGTGAGTCCTTAGTTTTAAAAAGGGTGATTGATACCTCCTTGGCATGTGGTAATGATTCAATTTGAAATGGAAAAATAATTTGAAGGAACAAATACAAATGTAGAGATCACCTTTGTAGAATGCATCTTTACTTAACTTTGTTAACAGAGGAGTAACCAGAACAATTACAATTTTCTCTATGAAAAAAAAATAGATAAAGAGTAAACATAACTAGTAATTGAAAGCAGAATGTAACAACTGCTGAGAGTTGGCCAAGTTATTCACCTGTGCCTAAGTTCCTCTTGCATAAGTGTGGTTACTAATACCAACTATTCATGTGAGGACATTAACCTATGTTAAACTTTCAAAAATATGGTTGGCAGGTTGTAAGGACTTAATAATAAGTGGTAGCTATTATTATGTGGTGAAAACGCAGGTCTATCTAAAACAAAAACACATTATCAAAATGTGAGCACTTGAGCAACTAGGACGAACTTATCTGTAGCTAAGCTCTCGTGGCATCTGGAACACTAGTTTCTCAAATTGAGGCAACCACTAATTATTGATGAATAAATGTCCTGTTCAATCTAGTTCCTATTCCATCATAAATATAACTCTATGGTATACTTTTAAGTGTTTTTGCACAGTTAAGAACAATAAATTTGAATCAAGATAATAGCTAATTGTCATAAATTGTTTACCCCACACTTTTATTTTGGTAATTAAAATATTTATTTGAAGATTCTATAGTATATTTAACCAAAGCTAATCCTACCTGGGAAAGTAGAATGATTTATCCAATGGAAGCATGGATATGAAGAACCTGAAAGCTTATAAGGGAATCGTTACATAGGCATCAATTCCCTATAGTTTAATTATTTCTGGCAGGAAGTAATTCAGGCTACAAAGTCACTATCATTTTATTCTTTGAAAATTCTGAGTTCACTGAGCACATGAGTTTTGCACACTTCCCAATATCATCAGGGAATCTAATCTCCTGAGTAAGATAAAGTCAGGGGATGTATTATTTTTTTCCAATTATACCTGATTGTCTAAATCTGTGCTGACTTGAGGCAAGGGAAATATAGACTGTTATTTATAGCCTCTAAGAGAGAAGAGTGTACATTGCATAGTTTAAAACAAAAGGTTGCAGAATCTGGAAAACCCATTACGAAGATGAATTTTTTTTGTTGAATTTCAATTAGTTGTTTCCATATTGTGAATGTTGTTCTTACCTCATTATAAGAATAATAAACAAAAGCTTCAGAGCAAGTGAATATATGGATACTACAGATGTGCTAAAGAGTCTCCCTTTGTGTAACTCAGACCTGCTGTCTTTTCGCAGTTGTTGTCTGCCTACAGTTTCATCCTTATTCATCACAACAGAACTCCTGTGATATCTAGTTTCCACCTGGCCAAAGGGAGGAACCACTGGTGGGGTGTCAATAGTGGGAGGAAAATGAAAGTAGCTCAGTTTTTTTCTCATTATCTCTCAGTTTCAAAAGAAAGCTATTGAGTGGATTTATCCTTGAGGAAAATTCCAGTTGAACTGGAGACACTAGTGGCCAGGAATTTTCTCCCTAGTTCTCTCTCTCCTGGGTCCCTGGGGTCAGTAGTCACAGTTCAGCCACTTCAGAATGAGGAATAGAAGATTCTTTTTGCAGTTTGCTTCTAGGTACTTCAGCTTCTTGACTGGTTTCTTTAGCAATACCTATTGTCCTCCGTCTCTTGACTAAATTATTTTAAGTTTAGTCATCTGAGTAGACCTGTGTTTTGTACTGTGTCACTGATTCATGTCAGAGTCGCACACAGTAGTTATTCAATAAATGGTGCAGTATAATTTGTAGCGGTAATCCTTACCATTACAAGAATTAATATGCATTATGCTAACTGTTTGATAGACTTCTGGATTCATTGTGGTGGATCTCAAAATGGGCCACTAAACCAGCCGCTCCATGGACTCTGAATCATTTGATAACTACATATAGTAGTGAGATATTGACATTACTAGAATTATTGCAAGTAAACTTGAATTTCAGACTGTAACTTGGACAGGTCATCTTTCCTCTGAATTGAAGTCATCTAGACAAAGCAGAGGCACATGATGCTCTTTCTCCTACCCCTTTCAGAGTCATAGTTAACCATGAGCTATGATGGTGACAGAAAATATGTATGAATGACATAAAGAAGAGGATACTTTGCATTGACAGTCAAGCAACTGCAATAATCATTTTTATAATCTTACTAATTTACATTTATGTATCCATATAAGTATATGTGTGTGTATAAAACAAGGGTATATCAAGACAAATCTGAAGTATCTTCAATACTTTTTCATCCAAAGTCATTTCAAAACCTCTACCTCAATATTTTTATCATGGTTCACACTCCCTTTCATTTGCTAATGAATTCCAGAAATTTTCAAGTCAGCCTTGATTTCTCAACTCATTGCCCCTCCTTCTCATAGTCAAAATCATTTCCATGGTGTTTTAAAAATCTCACTTGTCAAATTAATGCCATTCTTAAAAAACTGTTTAATGCCATTCTTAAAAAAATGTTTAGGCAAACATTCAGTAGATGATTATGACTCAATTTTATGAAAGATATAATACTATTGTATTATTTCTATTGTTATTTATAGTAGCATTATTTATGAACGTATCAAGAAGTCTAGGAATTCACTTTGATTCCAGTAAAAATGTAGAAAAGTGCCAAAGAGGCAATATTTTGTGAGTTAATAGGTGTCAGAAATAATAAACTAAACAAATATTTGGTTTGCTAATAAGTCTACTTGAAATTATTTCATTTAAACTAACCTTTTAATGATACCTGTATTATGAAAACTAGCTCACTGTATTGGTGTTTTAATTTATGAGAAGTAATCATTTTAGATGACAAGACAAAGTGAAATAAATACTTCATATATGAAAGCCACAAATTCACAATCCTATCCCTAGCATTACTGGTTCTTTATACAATCAGTAACTTCCGCTAAGCATGAACAGGTTGCACAGGGCTTTATAGGGAACACTAAATGAAATCACTATCACTTCTGTCCTTGGGTCACTTATTTGTTCTGTAAAGGAAACAGAAAAGTTAGGAAGCGACAAGAACCACAAGAGGCAGAGTTCATGGTGGACATTTAGAAAAACAACATATTATTCCAGCTGAGACATGCTGAGCAGAATCATGACTAAGCCTCTTATTATTGAGAATGGAATATTTTCATCTGATCCAGAATAAATCCAAATATCAATATGAGTATGACATGTTTTTGCATTTACTAAAAGTCACTGTGTGCCACTAATGATGAAACTGTAGATTAGGATCTGTACTACTAAGATGTAACTGTTGTAAACACCTCCAGAGGGAGTCCTAATAATGCCCCAGAGGTGGTTTCTTGATGATTGCTTCAGGGGTTAGTCTCCTCAAGATACTCAAGTATAAATCCTCCTACCATGAAGACATTTAGGGAGGCTAAGAAATCACTATTCCTCCAAAGGTAAGCCTAGCAGTTCTGAATATCACAAACTCAAAAATATTGTTTAATACCTTACTATTTCCTCATGTGAATATAAAATAATTTAGTTGTGAACATAAGAATTGCCACATTAAGACAACATTAGTTAGAGAGACCCCCGACTCTTTCTGACAAAGACAGCAGGTTACTTGTGAAGTATTAGATTGGTAGGACTTGCAGTAACCCACGAACTTATTCCCAATCCATTCACATGACAGCTGAGGTTGAGAGGAGGCTACACGTTAATTTCACCTAAATTTTTAAGTTCAAAATGTCCATAATTCACATGTCCCTTTGAAGTACAATTGTGTTTTTTCGCTATATGTTGACTAAGTGTTTTTATACGTTTACTTATTAGCTGTTTGGAAGACCCCTATTCTTCTCAGTTTCTCAATTTTCTTCCTCTTTGAAATAAGAGAGGAACACTTAATGAAGAGGAGCATCACTAATTTTTAATGTATCCAACAGGTGGAGGACCATGTTTTGTGGGCTATGCACACGATGTGTGACTGAGCCATTCTTAGGCACCATTCCACAGAAACCAGTGGATTTTTAAAACTCAGGACAGTTTAATGAAAGGATAATACATAGTCTCTCTCTTATCACTTTGCTTCAGCTCTAATTTGGAATGCAATTGTGCCAAATCTGCTTTCATAATTGGTGTTTTTCCATGGTTATGTTGGAAAACAAACATTGAGTAGTATGTAATAAATAATAGAATGCTATGTTTCTTGGTCCAAAAGTTTTATCCTTTCTTTCAGTTTTCTTTTTTTAATTCAAGAAGATTTGAGACATGATTATGGAAGCGTTCAGAAAGATTCTGTCTTTTCAAACTTCCCAAGACCAACAGACTAACAGAAGGGCTAAAGTCTGAGGCTGCCTTTTTCCTTCTTCGAAATTAATAAAGAAAAATTCTGTTTTCTATTTTTGCTGGGACAGTGTGACAAAATCTCAGTACGTACTAGAAGGAGGAAAATGTAAGCTATCAAGGAGTAAAGACATGATAAAATCTGTTATTTAAATAATTATCTCAATCATGTGATTCAGTGCTTCAACTGTCGGTCTGTATTAACGTACTGTAGAAAAGATGGTAAAAATTATGCCAATATCTGTTCCTCACTTGAATGAGCAGGGGATAAGTCACCGGTGTTTTTACAAACTCTACACTTGGTTCCAAAGTGAAGCCAGAGTTTAAAACAAGTAATAAGTATCTGATATATAAATAGAATATTTTGATAAAGCAATAGAGTTATATCTCCAAAAAAGTATGAACCTTTTTTATTACCAACCAGACCTTGGACAATGTGCTATAGTGATAGAAAGTAACTCTTTTTATTCAGTCCAGATCAACAGCCACGAGTTCTGAGAGTCAAAGCTGAATTATTAATATTTTTTTATTTGAAACATCAGTGTACAGGGTTTGAAGTCAGGCATCATATCATAGCTTGTGATAGTCAACAAATATCTAAGTACATTCCCTGTATGTAAGGGGTAAGAAATATACGTATTGTAAAACATATGATGATGTGATTTAACAATTACCTATGCATTCAATGTTTTATTCAACTAATGGTCATGGTGTATTAATAAATATAGATCAAAGTCATGTGGGTTTGCCATCACAGAGTGGAGTAAGAAACAATTAATAATTTCAGAAGTGATACATAATAGAAACAAAATGATCATGGCTCATGATGAAAGACTTCTTTGTACTGAAACTTATTTAAACAAGCTCTGGTGATGCCTCTCAGTGGAGGTGTTATTGGTAGAGAGTTAAAGTAAATGGATGAAATAAATCACTCAAAGATCTACAGGAAGATTTTAAATGGAGGAACAGCATGTACAATATCCCTGAGGAAGAAGGTTCTCAGCATGTTCAATAAACATCTAGAAGATGATCTAAACAGGAGAAGAAGGTCTGAAGAGAATGTGGTGCAGTGTTTAGAGAGGTGATTGTGGGATATCACACAAACCCTTTATTAACACTGCTAAACACTTGAGGTTTTAGCCCAAGTGTGTGGGAGAATTTTGGAAAATTATCAGCTTAGTAATATGATGTAATTTTAAAATGATCTCTCGCTGATATCAGAGGATGGAGAATCCCTGGTGAGGAAAGAGAAATATAATTAGAGTGCCTTAGCCAAGGGATAACTTTTGTTTTAGACTTGATTGATAGCAGAAGAAATTCTAACAGGTTTTTTAGATTCAATATGTATTATTTTGAAGGTAGAGAAGACTTCTGATGAGGAGAGTATAAGATACAGAAATATAGAAATAAAATATAAATGAAATAACCTGGGGTATTGGGAGATGAAAAAGACAATTTTGAGACCAAATTGGATATTAAATGAAGAAAAAATCCTCACTATCAAATATTGGTTGGTAATAAAGAATACATGAGAGAGAAAATACCAAGGAACCAGTGATTACTGTTGAACAATAAGAAATGGGACAGAAGTGAAGCTGCAGAAACGGCTTTCAAGAAGAATATACAGTTTTAGTGCGGAAGAATTATCTTTGCCAACAATGTAGAACCACGAATAAAAAAAAAATGAAGTCACTCACTCTCCCATTCTCTGATCAAGTATTATTACAATCATATTATTATCAGTCATATTAGAGCAGCAAGGATTCTGATTCCATAGCATAATTAGTTACGCCTATGAACTAAGACCAGTACCCTATGTGTCAAGGTGAGTTAAGGTGATGGGTATTATAAAGCACCGGGACAGTATGATGTAGAGATATCAAAATAACATTTTTATTCAAATGTTTTATCTACTTGAAATCAGCAACATGACAGCATTTATTGAAATTCTTCCGCTTTAAAAAACTATAACATCCTATTTGGATAGCTCAGTAAAAATAATTTGTTAATGCCTATTTGTTTTTTTCTAAGCTTAGACTTTATACTACTTATTTCTCTACTTATAATTGAAAAAGTGTCCTTCTTTTAGTAGTGAATATGAAGATAAAGAGAGATCCCCAACACAATGGCACTGAGGCAACTGAGTTTATTCTGCTGGGACTGACCAGTCGACCAGAACTACAGCCCATTCTTTTTGCGGTGTTTCTTCTGATTTACCTCATCACCATGACCGGGAATGTCGGGATGATTTTGTTAATCAGACTCACACCCCGGCTACACACCCCCATGTACTTTTTCCTCTCCCATTTAGCATGTGTGGATATTTTTTATTCCACAAATGTCTCTCCTCAAATGTTGGCGAACTTCTTATCTGAGAATAAAACCATTTCGTACACCGGGTGCCTAACTCAATGTTTTGTGTTTGTAACCCTGCTCCTTACAGAGTATTACATGCTGGGTGCCATGGCCTATGACAGGTACATGGCCATCTGCAACCCCTTGCATTACCACAGCAGAATGTCCAGGCCACTGTGCATCTGCCTGGTCACCTTCCCCTATCTCTGGGGTTCCACGGTGGGCACCATGCAGGTAATCCTGACCTCTCGCTTGTCCTTCTGTGGACCCAACACCATCAACCACTTCTACTGCGCTGACCCTCCCCTCTTAATGCTGACCTGCTCTGACACTTACATAAAGCAAACTGCCCTGTTTGTGTCTGCAGGGATTAACCTCACAGGTTCCCTGCTCATCATCCTCATCTCCTACATTTTCATTTTCATAACCATCATGAGGATCCGTTCCAGCGAGGGGCAGCGCAAAGCCTTCTCCACCTGTGGCTCCCACCTGACAGCTGTCACCATGTTTTATGGGTCCCTTTTCTGCATGTATCTGAGACCAGCAAATGAGAAGTCTGTGGAGCAGGGGAAAATCGTGGCAGTGTTTTGCATTTTTGTGAGTCCCATGCTGAATCCATTTATTTACAGCCTGAGAAACAAGGATGTGAAACAAGCACTGAGAAGAGTATTTCTGAGAAAATTTGGCTCAGCAGGGAAAAGTTCTGTGTCAACAGTCTCCCACTAAAATTATCAGTCTCAAAAACAAAAAAAAGCATTGAATTTTTTGGTTCTAATACTTGGAATATAATGACATATTTTATCCACACATCTAGGATTAAGTGATTGTTTAATGAGAACAATGAATGGGAAATTTGTTTGGAAATAATGATTGCTTGGAAATAGAAGTCTACTGTTTAACATTAGGCAGGACCATGTTTTGGGTTCAACCCAATGACTCAATTTTTTGTGACTGCCTCATAGATCAGTTTTTCTTTTTTGCTTCCTAAGTCATCAAGATATTTCCAAGCTACTCTTTTCAGAAATACAGACACACACACACATACTCACACACACACACACACACACACACACATATACATTTAATTAAAATTATTTTTTCAAACATAAAAATATACCTCCATGTTTTGATATTTGTTCAGATATTTGCATTTTTGGTGTGTTTTACGTCATTTTCTCTTGATAAAAGTATGTGTGTTTTTTTAACAAAGAATCTTTATAACCCAATGATTTGTACTATTAATTTCTTTTTATCAAAACAGATACTCTTATTAAATATTAAATGCCTATATAAGATTTAGAATTTCCTTTCCATGTAAGTTTTATATCATGAGCTACTTCAATATGATGACTCAAAGCCCTTTGTCATATAATTTTACATATTTACCCTTTGGTTCTTGTCTAACGACAAACTATGTTCTGTAATACCACACTAATACATTGGGGTTTGATGTTTTATAACTACACTGTGGCATAAACGTGGTTCATATTGCTTAATGTGAAATTTGTCCTAAGTGTGTAACATAGATGAATGCTGATATAATGCATTTTTCCACTTTCCTAATATTTGGAGAGTTTATTCCTTCTTAAAAATATTTGTACATATGAAATAACTTCACATCAGTTATTACACCAAGAAAGGTTACCACAGTTTCATTTTAACTTGGTTTTGTATTTCTTTCTCATAGGAAACGCTGATATGTAATGACGTCATTAGCAAATGATTACCCTCATTTCCCTCTATCATCAAGAACATTGTACTTTTCCTTCCATTGCATCTTTTTTGTGAATAAGTAGACAATAAATCAATACAGAAAGCATTTATGCATTAGGTACAGTTAGATGAACTAAACTTTGTTTCACTTTCCAAAGTCACATTATGCTAACTACTCTCTTAGTGCCGTGCCAATTGTAAAAGAAAAAAAAAATTCAAAATATTTCTCTTCGCAATTGTACTTCTGAATAAAAGAAAAATGTTCTCCAATGTAAATCATGGCCGAAAGTGATACTAATATTCATTCACTTTTGCCACCTTCACTCCTAACACAAGTACAGCTTTGGCAGTCAAAGTATATTGAAGCACAATATTGCTAGAGGGGGAAGTAATAGGAGCTGGAATTAAAAATAGTCTGCATAGACCTTATGCTTCAATAACTTATAACAGCTTTAAACCCTTAATATTTCCCACTTTTCGTTTAAATTCTAACACTAATTAACAAACATTGTTTGATTTTATCCTGAGATGTGGACCACACTGGAAATATTCAGGCTTTTTCTTTGCTTTATTTCTTGCTTTTTATAAAAGCAATAATTGTTTGTCATGGAAAACTGGCACAAGGATATGAAGTACAAATTTATGTTACTCTAAGTATGTTGCAGTTATCATAACATGTAGAATGTTGTTCACTTTCTGTCTCCTAACAAGATCTATTAAATGATGTTCCCTTTCCTAATTGAGAACGTCCTCATTTTAATGCCTGGGATTTGCCTGTGGCTAAGTGGTCATCAGCTGCAGGCAGTCCTCACTCTGCACAGTGCGGTGGTCCCTGAGCGCCAAGTTAAAGAGAGTACAGTTCCCATCTGCACTCGCTTCAGTCAACAGGGCACCAAAGTTGGACTGCCTGTCAATGTTATACTTGTTTTATTGTTTCTTATTTATAAAAGACATTAAAATGAGAACCCTGCACACCCTCATGGAATAGTGGTTGGGTCTTCAGGCTTTAGTCAACAGCACAGTCCACGTGCACCCCAGGGACTCAGGTTCATGTCCCAGGATGGAGGGAACAACCAAGACGATCAACTAAATAAAAGAGATGCTTCTTCTTTCTCTTTCTTCCTTCTTTCCTGCCTGCTTGACATATTTTCTGCTTGCACCTTAGCTTTAAAAAGAAAAAGAAAAAATCTTCATCCACAATTTTATGACTTTAGCCCATCCTTGAAAATGAAATATCCAAGTAAAAATTGATGAAGTTTTGAGACTCCTTAAATTGATTCCTACTATTAAATTAGTTTCCAGAAAAACGACATAATATTGTTTTTCCTGAAACCATGAATACTTGAATGTGCCTGTCTTTTCCAAATTCTTTTAAATATAAATACATAATGCTGGACGTTTTCATATTTGTGATTGCCAATGTTTTGCTCATTATATTTTAACATCTTTTTAAATTAATGTATCCTTAGCCTTTGTATAATGCTGTTTCGGTGCATTGAATGCTTTCTATGTATACCATATCTTTAATCTTCTCTGTGGCAAAATCTATCAAGTTGATAGGTACTATTTAATTTTAAATAATTTTATACTCAGTTCTGTGAACTACTTTCACTGCTACTAAACTCAAAGACATATTCTTCTGCTTACTGAAACAGACAAATCAATTTTAATTCTGATGAAAACAGCATGTCATTGCTGATTGGATGGCTTGTAGTTGAGGTGTATGTAAAGCATGTCAGTTCTTTGGGGATAGTCACTAGGAAAAGGAACATCTGGTAGGAATAAGATGCTGTATTTAGTTGTCTTAGTTAAAAAAGTTCGTGGAATCAAGGACATTGTTATGGTGAAAAAAGTTTCTGTTAAATTGTTAGTAAATACACAGCATGAATGTGCAAAGTTTTAACATTTTTCTCCTCACTTGTAGATGTGATGCACCTCTCCACCTTTCTGCCAAAATAAAACAAAATCACCAGTAATCTTTGATCTTAAGTGGTCCTTTCAATGGCTTCCAATCCACTTTAAAAAAAAAAGACTCCCATCTTTCTTTGTCTCTTTAATTTGTTTGTTGCGGCCTCCATTCCACATAACTCTCCATGAGATCCAGGTACCAGGTTACAATAGGGCTAAGCCATTTTACTTGTTTTTCAAATAATTTACCAGAATGTGTATTACACATATATACAGACTATACTTTTATGGGAATATGTGCATCTAATTTATAGATTGAACCACCATATGCTAAATTTCTGGGTTAGAAATATTATGCAACTAGAGTATGACTTGCATTCTGGTAAACGAAATTTGAAAGGAAATATAAAGGAGATGAAATTTTACTACCAGAAATTAAAACATATTTAAGTAAAATTTAATTAGAAGAATTTGAATTAAATGCATATAAAAGTAATTAAAAGGATCGAATAAAGGAACATTTAATGTACAATGAAGATAATATTGCAAATTGAAAAATAAAAGTTGATTAATAAATAACAGGGAAAGAAGCTAATATAAGAAGGAAAGTCTATATAAAATATTGCAATTTACAATAAAATTATATCTAATGTAGCCAATTATTTCTAGAAAATATAATCATGAAATTCCATACCATAATATAATTTATTTCCTATTTAATTTTACAATGGAGGAGAATTATAAAATACAACAGTAGCCTTTTTTCCAAATAAAAATGTAACTATTCTCCAGGTGAGGTGTGATCAGAAATATTATAACAGCAATTGTCAAATAGAAGCATATCCTTTATTAGTTGAATATGTATATTTAATCCTGAAAGTTTTCCTGAGACCTATATTTGACATAACAAACAAGAAAGTAGTCTTCAATGGCAATTCCTAATTAATAAAAGAACAATGATATGATTGCTTTAAAATATTATTAGCTGCAAGTATAAATTGATGATTCTCTCTGGAAAAAATTACACATAGAAAAATTTTCAATAGCTTTAAAATATTCAAAGTACTTAATAACTCAATTTCATATTTAGGTTTGAATTCTAGAGGAACAGTAAGATAAAAAGGTGCAAAGAGGCATGAGTCAGTTATAGCAAATTTTTATGATGAATAATAGTGTTTCTAAATGTGCTACTTATCTGGGTGGTTTTATGGAAAATAATTTTACAAATTACAGTATATTGAGAAGTTGGTGCTGTATGACAATCTATTGTTTTGCTCTCATTTGAAATTAGGATGCTCTATATTATAACACCAAACATTTAAGTCAATTTCAGGAATCTTACTACATTTCAGTATGTGCCATCTAGTTGACTAATAATGCATGCGTTAAGCAGAGGAATTTTGTATCTTTATATAAATTTCATAACTATGGTTTTCTTAATTGAAATTTTGAGAACTATTGGAACAGACATTTACACAAAATAATGAGTTTCAAAGTTTTATGAACAAAATAAATATTGAGTGTTCTCCAGAAAAATACATACACACATAATGAAGAGTATACAATTTCAGTAGGTACTTGGGCATGTGAGGTAATTGATAGACTCTGTTAAATCTTAAAACTAGTATTCAGAGTTACTTCATGAAAAAGTTATTTAGAAGTTCAATATTTTATACTGATGATGTAAATGATAGACATTTCTGAAAAATCATAAGCACATGCTGAGAGTACATTTTCAAAATTGAGGACTATACCAAAACTTACAAATGGACAAACTGTCCCTTGCAATATCTAGAATTTAGACTGAAGGAAAATTTTCAAAATGTTAAAACCTAAGGTAGAACAATTTATTTAAAATTCTCCAGTGTATTTCCAATGATTAAATATGCACAAAAGTCATTATTTCATATCACATATTGATGAAAATATTATTTCATAAGCTTAAAAAGTACTAAATCTAACTCCCTATTTGGAATCTCACTATATTGCTGTAAATCATATTATTGAAAAGATAAATTTTCAGTGTGCTCAAGAGAGAGAGTTAATTATATTTATCTACAAGTAAAAGATTACACTATGAAAGGGAATTTTTGATATCACCAAATTTATTTGCAGACATCACAGCCAAAGAAAATATCGTAATTTTAACATTACAAAAACTTCTGTTGAAAGTGTTAATGCAGAAATGAAATTAGGCAATGTCATGGGAATGGAGTAAGAAAAATATATAGGGACAATAGGTTTGTTTTTTGTCACTATGTCATTACAGACTCTTATAGACATTTCAAATTAACAGATATCTAAACCACAATTTTATGAAAGATACTGCCTTTAATCATTTGTTGCAAGGCTTGGATCACATCCTTGTTTCTTAGACTATAGATCAATGGATTCAGCATTGGACTCAGAAAAGTATAAAAGACAGCAAATATTTTGGACTCCTCTACAGACTTCTCAGATGGAGACCTTAAGTACATGCATAAGAGGGTTCCATAAAATACAACCACTGTTGTCAGGTGGGAACCACAAGTAGAAAAGGCTTTGTACCTGCCTTCAGCAGAGCGGATTCTCAAGATGGCTGCAATAATGAGAAGGTAGGACAGGAGAATGATGGATAGAGAGCTCAAGAGAGTAAAACCAGCAACTATAAACATCGCCATCTTTTTGACATAGGTGTCAGAGCGGGCCAAGATTATAAGAGGAGGATCAGCACAGTAGAAATGGTTGATTTCAAGGGAGCCACAGAAGGACAATTGAAAAGTCAGCACTGCCTGAGAGAGTCCATTAAGAAAACCATAAATATAAGAGAACATGACTAGAGAGAGACAAATGTTCTTGGACATTCTGGTGCTATAATGTAAAGGGCTACAAATGGCTACGTAGCGGTCCAATGCCA